>PNEQ01039454.1:0-21781 GCA_003012365.1 Medauroidea extradentata | reverse complement strand
AAGCAATAGTGCACACTTAACCTTGTCATCGGAAGCAGTCTGACCTGTCGCTACTAAATACAGTTGGAATTTCTGGTAGAACATTTCCCAATTCAGTGAAGCATTTGGGCCGTTAATGTCAACCGGCCCCGGCGGCGGTAAAAGCATTCCCAAAGACGCCATTGCCGTTTTCGAAGCCGTCCCGACTTCAAAGTATTTGTGGCGTAATACACAATTAAAGTTTCGCCACTGTAAATCCTGGCTTATTTATAGCACTATGAGTTCCACACGACTGCGCCATGTTGTGTGTTTCAATGATACACACATTAATTATTTTTAATGTCACTCTTTATTACCTCTTTGTTCGTTACATGTTACTCAATCACTGCCATCTTTATCACTGTGGGTCACATCTGCCCCCTCCATACTTATCATTCCCAAGGCCTCCCTCGCGTAGGCCTACATCAGCGGCCGCACTCCACGTTACATCTGCTTCGTCACTATCGTTATCTTCATCTCCACAACCTTTTTTTTTTCCGTTTTAACGAATACCACTTGTACAGTGCACTGTCCAAATCCTGCAGTTTGGCCGTTTGGAATGCTTTCCGATCATGAAATCCTTTCTCCGATTTGCTGTTCGACATAAACATTTTAAGTTTGTTGCTACCATTTCTAATGCCGTATACAGTTGTCTCGCTGATGCCATACTCTTCCATGATTGCAAAAACCTTTACACCCCGCTCCAATTTCTTGCAAATCTCGAACTTTTGTTTTAGTGTTAACGTTGCGTGCTTCTTTTTTCTTACCGGCGCCATTCTCACAACAGACAACATTAACAAAAACCGTGAGCAGTGTCCGTGCACGTCTTATCGGTTTGTTGTGTTCCGGGAAGACACGTTGACCTTGGGCTTGCCGCATCTGCTGCTACTAGTACCGTTACATGCTTGCTACTGTAGCAGTGCGGCACAGCGCAGCACAAATGCGAAGAAGCTAGATGCAGTGCAGCACGGCGCAGCATGTTGTAATAATCAAAACGGACATTGCTTTGAGAAAACCACGGCTTTTTGAGTACCACGGATTCTCGAACTACGGACTGGCGAGAGTTTACTGTACTAGGCAGAGCCAGAACGAAAACAAAATGTTGAGCTGTGGAAAGTATATTGTCAGTCTTGTCACAAGTACCAATTTGCCCAGCAGTGATGCAAATAAAGATTGTGATGGACATATGGTGAGCATTGCCTTACATTCATAAAATTTCAAAAAAGAAATTTAATAATAATTTCAAGAGGTTTAACCAAATCCATCTTCAAATCCATCTCAGTGGAAAAGGAACGCAAATAAGAGACTGCGCAGCAAAGGAATGCCACACAAATCCAACAGTCGGTGCATACAGTTGCCAAAAATATCCAAACCAGTTTACTGCACAAAATGTATTTACAAATGCACAACCAAATTTGACAAGTGTTTCAGAGAAAAAACATTCCGTACTTATCACTCACTATCATATTCAAGACAAAAGGATACTTCAACTTGTAAAATGTTCCCCTGTTGAAAGAAAGTGTAAACGAACAAACACACGAAATGAAAGGGTAAGATCAAAAACGCTACTTCTTTTTGAAAGATCATGAGAAAGTCAGAGTGTGTAAAAACGTTTCCTTAAATACATTTAGTAGGGCTATCAGTCATGGTCCACCAGACACTTCAGTATGTAAAGCATCAAAGGCAGGAAATTTTATGGAAGAGGACAAAAGAAAAAGAAGGTGCCACCAAACAAAACACCACTTGATGCTGTTTTGATAATAAAGACTCATATACAGAAGTTTCCAACTTAAAGTCAATACTGCAGAAAAGCAACAAAAAGAAAGTATTTCAACTCAAAGCTGTCAATAAGCAAACTGTACTAATTGTTTAGAATGGAATACATTGAACAAAGTGTTGGTTTTGTTCCTTCTGCATGGATGTATCGGAATTTATTTTGCAGTGATTATAATCTGTATTTTTTAAGCCCAAAAAGCATCAGTGTTTAATTTGTACGAACTATGAAAGAGCAACTGGCGTTGAAAAAGAACACCTCGAAGAAGAGTTCAGAGAACACCAAAAGAGGAAAAATGACGCAATGAAAAATAAAGCTCAGGATAAAGTTAGGTGTAGTAATGACTCTACTTTTATGAGTGCTTCATTTGGTTTAGAAAGTGTTCTTCAAATTCCCTTTTCCGAAGTCTCACACATTTACTACAGCACAAAACTTTCAGCGTTCAATTTGACAATCTATGTAGCTTCTCCGCCCAATAAAGGATATTGCTTTGCAAGGATAGATGTCAATGGTCAGAGAGGTAGTTCCAAAATAGGAACAGCTCTATTCAGACTCAACTACAGTTGAGGAAGTTTCATTGTTTTCGGATACCTGCAGAGAACAAAACCAGAATCAGCTTATAGCTACCCTGTTTTTATTTGCTGTGGAAAATTTTCATTTCAAAGTCATTGAAAACAAATTTATGTAAAAGGTTAATTCACACAAGGAAGTGGATTCCATGCATAGTGCTATTGAATCATGTAAAAAAGAACGTCCAAGTGTACCTCATGTAATACTAGCTTAACATTTTCCCGCTAGCTAGATCAAAGAGAAATATAAATAAAAATAGTGAGCAGTACATTACTGACGAGCTGAGGTATGGAGACTTCAGGGATTTAAAAAATTTAACAAAAACGACAATGCACAATACCACATGTGACACAATGAACCATCCACTGCAATGGCTGAAAATAAAACGACTAAGGTATAAAAAAGACAGAAAGGGATGCATCCTTTTCCGCTACGATTACAACAGTCAGTACAAGGAACTGAAAGTGTTTGGCAGAGGAAGACCTCCCAAGATACCTAAGGACCTTAAGCAACTGTACACAAGGAACATTCCAATTTCCTCTGAAAAAAAAAAAAGGATCTGTTGAAATTATGTGCCACAAAGGTAATTCCTGAAGTTTATCATCATTTCTACCATGCATTGCCACCAACTGAGAAGATTTGTAGGAATCCAGAACCGGACATGTTATCAGACAGTGACATTTCTGATTAGTTACTACATAATTCATCTATCATAGTGATGTTTAAAAACATGTTATAATTATGCACATTTTTACTTAGAATGGAATTAGGTTTACATTTATATAAAAATCAACGAGACAATTTGAAAGAACGAGCAAAATGTTGGGTAATTTTGTTTTGTGTTTCGTTTTCTTTGTCAGCTATCTGTACGTTTTATTTTATTGTAATGCAAGTTTAAAATTTTGTGATTTATTTTTGTTTTTGTCATTAGTAAGCTGGTAATTTTATGTATATTATGGATGTAGGACTTACATATTATCTCATAAATTTACTGACTAATTTGTACATTTTCTGTCAGATAACCCCTTTATAGAGTGGTAAAATGACCAAGTCCCAGTTTTGTGTAGTAAAATTATTGTAGATACAGTGTTAACAACGTTTTATTCTTTCTATAACTTGCGCATTCCTGTGCACAGTATAACCAACATTTTTTTGAGTGTTTATGATTCTCAGTTACCATCCTGATTTATGGGAGTAATTTCACCTTTAAAATGTGTTTCACACAAAATGATTAAATCTGGACTTGGTCAGTTTTACCTCTAAGCCGACAATTATATTTACATGCATATTTCCCGTGATCACTGTTTAATGCGCACTGCAGAGTCCTGTGCACAGGATTGGCCATGTTTGTCAATAAAATCAGGTACAAGGTTAACAAAGTTACATAGCCCGGTCATTTAAATTTTTAAGCGGAAAAGATTTATAATAAGCTGAATTTTGGCATACATCACGGTAAGACATTCCCCTTCAACATACTGAAAGTCCTGACAAATCCGAGTGGAGATTAAGCCGCCATATTGAAAAAATGGCGACAAAAATGGTTTTTAGCTTGTTTTTCAATTTAGGTTTATTTTTTCACAAAATATGTTATGACCAAAAATTATCTACGTTTTATTTCCTACAAAAATGGTCCATACTATTTCTCCCGTACAACGCATGGTTTTTGAGGTATGGGCTCGGAATGGATGGCCAAGTTTTCCCATCCTCAATAATAATTCTGTGCCACCACATATTTTGTCTTCTTCCCTTACTTAATCATTTTAACTGATACAGATCTCATAATGGCATACTACATGGAAGTTTAAAAGGGTTGGGTAACGAACATGTAAGTATTTCCTTTCCTAACTTCCTCTCTTTCGCTGATCCGTTCACTTCTTTCTATGACATAAATTGTTATTACCAGGCTAGTCCATTAAAGATGTACTGACAATAATCGAGAAGTCATATTTATGACCTTTATAGGTCAATAACTTAATGCCATGTAAAAGTTTCTTATTGGTCGTAAATCCATTTCCACACCACGCAAGGCGTAGGATTTTTTTGGCGCATTTTTTTATAGTAGAATCCCCAGTAGGTATATAACTACTTTTTATTATTTTATCATTCAGTTTTTTCGTAGTCCAGATTCAACAATTGTCGATAATGATCCTTCCATCTTAACTGTCTGTGATTTCGTCCAGGTCATCTGGGATTTCTTCAGCATCGTGTTCAATGTCATCACAAGGCTGCTTCTTGAGGCAAGAAACTCCTTGACAATAACTACAATTTTGGAACATTTCAGTCCTATCTTTTTACATCCGCAAGAAGAACCACACCCTTTTGTGCATTTGCAGGATATCACCTTCAAAAGCGCATCTGGTGCTGCTGCATTATTGGTTGCATTGGGACATATTGCCTTTTCAACTCCTCTCCATAGCTGTACTTGAGGGTAGACTCTAAGAATGCTGTCTTGCGGCTTCTTCTGTGGGTGGTAAAGAAGCAAGATTCATTCTGTGCTTTGATGCACATCTACAAAAGCACTGATACCGATAGTCATTCAAGGAAATGCATTTCTCTGGAGCTCCATACACTGCCATGAAAAACCTACAGCCTGTGTCATGAACTTCTTCATGTGATGAGTTTGTATCATTGAAAACAAAAATTAAATCTGTAAAGTTCTTGTTTTCATTTGCCAACTTGAAAATCTGCATTTTACCCTTATTGAAGAAAGCAGATGTAGAATCGTTTCCAGTGAATGCATGAAGAAAGAGTATCTGATCACGCAAATTTACTTGCCAATGCATGTGCTATGCTGACTATATCTTAGTCTTTATATTCTGTTTTCCTGGCTTTACGAAATATAATTCACATTGAAGTGGTGTAAGGGCTGCCATCAAGACTAGTAAATCAATGTCTTCTCCAATCACGCCAGCTTGCAAATTTGGACTAGAACTTGGGGTTTCTACTGCTGTTTGTATTATTAAAGTGTCGGCATTTTCTTTTGCTACTTTAACTTCAAAACCTTCTTCAACCATCTTAACAGACAACAATGATATGAGGCAAGCCTAATTTTTATCATTAGTCAGGAACTTGTCTTGGCTAATTGAAGCAGCTATGTCTTCACTGACAACATCAGTAGACTGCTGTACTGCTGATATTCTTTGGAGTTCTGCTGCCTTTGTATTTCTTCCAGTTTCACTGTAGCCATCAAACACAACTACTAGTCTTGTGCCATAGTGTATTTTAATGTATGGGTTATAACTTGTGCATATATTACTGTACATTACACCCTGTCTCCAAGTTACGTGGTGTAGCAAAAACCCACCATCAACGATAATCGAGGAGTTTTCTAATATCAGTTTCTCATCATATGCTACATAATCATTTCCATGTTTGAATAAGTCATAAAGTTTGGATTTCTGATTCTTGCGCATAACATGTTCATTGAAGATGGAAAGAGGGAATGGTGAAAGCTCATAGGTAAGGTACTTTTTGAACTCTGATTTACTTGTTTTCACTCGTTTGGATCACTTCCTTCCATTACTTGAAAAATTCTGTTCATCAGCTCAGAAATGCCTTCATTGAGAGGACGGCCAGGTCGTTTCTTACTCTGTTTTGTTCTTTGAAGGAATGCAGTGAAGCAACTTTGGTGATATACACTGCAACTAAATCGAAAACATTTTCGACATGTTTCTTTATTGCATTTTCCCATTCATTGTTCCTTTCTTGCGCTGCTTTAATGATATTATCTCTGATTGTTACAGTCATCAAGTTGGATATTTTTTTCCACATGATAAACTTTCACTTACCACAAGGTTTGATAAAGTATGATGCAATCTTTCTCATTATACAGACGTCCACTTGTAACATTGTACTTTCGCATATTGACTATTGTTGTCTGTAAACATAGTACAGTAAATGAACAGGAAAACCAGTTTCGTGTTACACCACAGACTTCAAGGAAACACAGACGCACTAAAGCAATACCAATACATTAAATACTACACACATTGATACCAATATTGAAATAAAATGCCCTACTACTAAGTATTTCAAAGAAAAAAATCCTCACTGTGTTGGTGATCTGCAAAAGAAAATAAAACAATACACAACTCGATCAAGTAACTTTAGCAAGGAAATTATTTTTTAAAAACCACAGCTTTTAAAACTTCAGCAGTAAATAACAATGTGTGCGTGGAGCAGTCGAATAAAATACAAAGAGGAAAAGGGAGGAATAGGCAAAGGAAAAAAGGTGATTTTAAGTTTCCTTCCCCTTAAAATCCATAATGAGCATGCTTGTTAACAAAGGAATGTGATTCATTTTGAGGATGGGAAAACGTGGCCATCCATTCAGAGCCCATAACTCTAAAACCATACGTCGTACAGAAGAAATAGTTAGGACCATTTTTGTAGGAAATAAAACGTAGATAACTTCTTGTCAGAACATATTTTGTGAAAAATGAATCTAAATTGAAAAATAAGCTGAAAACCGTATTTTGCTGCCATTTTTCCAATATGGCGGCTTAAGCTCCAGTCGGATTCGTCAGGACTTTCATTATATTGAAGAGGAATGTCTTACCGTGATGTATGCCAAAATTCAGCTTATTATAAATTTTTTCCGCTATAATGTGAAAATTGATGTAAAGTGACTGGACTAACAAGGCACAATTAGACATTGAAAATGCGCACAGCATAAACATTAAAGGTACGTAATTGGTTTTAGAAATAAAGGCTGCGATGTTAGATTATTACAAGTCTACATATTTATTTTGATGTAAACAAATGGCAATACGTGATTGGCAAAGGTGCGGGCGAGTGCTAGTGCTTTTAGGTTATAATGCTAAAGTGTTAAAAATCTGGGGCGAACATTAACGTATTTTATAGTTTGACGTAATGGCGATGCGTCAACTTGCGTTGTTGCTTACGTGTACGTGGAGCTACACACTGCTAAAAATGTTGGAGCTATTAGTCTGTTGGCCTATGTCCATTTTCATTTACTAAAAGTCTCAGGAACTTTATTTCCGCCTTGCCCAGGTGACACTTGTGATTAGTGTGAACCAGCTACCAAGGCGAGAGGCGCCCAATACTCAACTACGCACCATCGGCCAAACTCCCGCCATAATGCTCCTAAGAGCCAAACCCAACCAAAGGCAAGAAACATTTGTCATGACCTACGCTCGGGGCAGTCACAACAAGAAAGCAATAGATCAGTGAGAAAATGACACATACCTTTTGAAATTAAAGCAGTATATTCAATAAAAATTTACATCAATTACTCTCTCAGCACAATTAAGTTAATTTTCAGAGACATAGATCCATACAAATACCTTTCACGAAATGTCAATTTTACAGGCTTGACCTAACAGCTTTTTGCCCTATAACATGCCAAAACGGCCGTCACACACTCAGTAATCCTCTCGGCTTCCCGGCACAGTGCACACAAATAACACATTATTTGACTTGCCCACGCAAGTGCAAAACCCTTACTCACTGTACTCTTTTGCACCAGAGTCGTACTCTACTCTAACATTATGGCACTAATCCACAGGGGTTAAGCACATTACCCTCATATATATATATATATATATATATATATATATAAAACTCAAAGCCTTTCAAATTCAGTACCATCTGTTTCGAAATGCAAACACCTCTCTTCCCCTATCACGAACCAGCTCTGTGCACCCAATTTTGGTTTCCGACCGACTTGGTCACAGTTTTAAAGGTCTCCGATGATGTCACAATGGGCAATTTCCAGATGAATCTTAAGTTTCACGAGTCGCTATTCCCAGATTTCTCCATAACCATGAATTCCGACAGGAATCCTCCTCCAATGAGCCACACTTTCTATGCAAGGAAAAGGCAAAAATCACGACAACTCACCATTTCATCAGATTCTCGGCAACCACTAGTCGCCAGCCACATACCTCGGCTGCGAACAGGCCATCCAAACCTCTTGTTAAGCCCAAGAGAAATCGGGCAATCACCCCTTCAGAAAAGACTAAGAATCTTCCCGAGTCAAATACAATCGGCGCCATGACTTCGTCGAATCACACACTCGCAGATCGTCCACCTTGCCAGTTACCTCCTCATTCAACTCACCTTGCCAGAATGAGCGCCACTCGGTCCCTCCTCCTGCCAAGCAAAACTTATGCCCCCCCCTGTTTCCCCCTTCCACTCCCATCAAGGCCGCCCCTCTACGGCCCTTAGAGGGGTAGACCCGACTGAAGGAGCGACTCAAGATGCCCCGAGATAACTACCCAACACGCCCCCATTTGACCAGAAAGATGAACACACCGAGACTGAAGCACTACAGACAGGGAGAAGCAAAATAATCCTCGGCCACAGACGTCCTCAAAGAAAAGGGAAACCAAACCAAAATAATCAGACCAAAACCGTAAAAAGAGAACCAAAAACAAACACAATCAACCAAACCTACAATTAAGGACCCAACTCTGACTAGCCACCCAGCTCAATCCCCCTGCCCTAAAATCCACCTACGGGGATGCCAAAAAACAGATCCCTTACCCTTTCGTCCAAACAGGCATAACAATCTATGACCCTTCCATGTGGCTTAACTCCTGATTCGAACAAGTTAAATCCCCGCTGTATAAATATCACTTACTTTGTCAACTTTCCACACACTTTCCTCTATTATTACAGTAGTACATGCTAAATTGGCACCAGCCATATCATATGATCTTAAAATAATACATAAACCCAATATCAAAACATATACCCTTTAAACATCTTTATACACTTCATAAACATTTTAACCCACTACAAAACCTGTATCACAATAGTAATCTTATACAATATTCCTTAGACATTTAGGGATCCCTTAATATACATAAAAAACAAACTCGGTGTCTTACGTATAACAATACACAACATTACAAACGCTGGCCAGCAACAAATACATGATAAGACTAACACAAACATGTTAAAAGGCAAGGCTTAGGTTCTTTCCAGAAATCATTTAAGATGGGAGACGTGTGCCTTTCTCACATAGAAAGGATCACTCTCCTTTAACAGGCTCCACATGGAGGCACCAAGTCTCTTCCCCAACACATATGGACCCTCAAAACACGGAGATAGCTTGGCAGAGATCTTATGAGCCAGATCCGAAAGATGAAAGCTTCGACAAAGCACACGGTCCCCCGACTTAAACGGATTATCAATCCTCTCTATGTTATACCTTACAGCCCCTTCCCTCTGGGCTTCATCCAAACGGTCCCTTACCCTGCGCAATACCACTTTCCTTTGCCCCTCCGAAAGCACTGAGTCTATAGGCGGGATACCCCAAACGTTCAACAGGGGGTGGGTTAACCTTCTTCCCCAAAACACAAAAGTAGGATTCTCCCCTATCGCCTCGTGCAAAGCATTGTTCATGCCCAAGTTAATCCATGGCAACTGAACATTCCATTCACTATGGCCACGATCACTGAAAATCCCTAGACTCACTATCAGATTACGGTTTACCCTTTCTACCTGATTTCCTTGAGGGTGGTGAAGGCTACTGAAAGAATGTTAAATGCCACAAGCCAAACACATTTGCCGGAACTCTGTTCCAGTAAAACAGGCTGCATTGTCGCTAACCATTTCAGGGGATGCACCAAAAAATTTCCATGTACTATTTTCTAAAGTAGAGCTGAGAGTCACAGCTTTCCTTCATATTTTTTATTGGCAGAAGGAAAACAAATCTAGAGAAAATATCTAACACCACCAGGATAGCGATATTGCCCTTTTTTGATCGTACCAATGGACCAAATATGTCAATATGCACTTTAGCCCATGGGGCCTTCGGGACCTCTGCAGCATACCGACCTACCTTCGTGTTTCGAGGGGCTTTAAATCTTTGACACTCTTCACAAGTATCTACAAATCCCTAATCATCCCATTCCTTCCTTCCAAATAAAAGTCTCTTTTTATTTTATCCTTTGTTTTTAACACACCCCAGTGCCCTCCTCCAGGTTGGTCATGGTAATAACGCAAAATCATTTGATGTACTGCTTTAGGGGCCACTATCCTCTTCCGTGCCACGCCAGACGGCTGGTAATACAATATGTTTCTCTCTCTAATAATCTGTCATCAACACTGATTCTATCTCAGCAAACCTTTTCTTACACTTCTCATCGGATTTTTGATGATCCACGATAGCCTCAAATGATTCCGGGCATGATAGCAAAGACCCTATCAATCCCAATTCCCCTTCTTTCACCGGCTCAAAATGGTCCTCGTCAAATATTCTGGACAAGGCGTCTGCAACCAGATTGGCCTTGCCACTGACTTGTTGAATTTCGAACCTAAACAGGGTGGTTTGTTTGAACTAGGTTACAAAGGAGGCTACAGTGCTGCAGCAACGGCGGATGCCTCGTAACTCAGTTTGGCAGCAACTGAAGAGTAGTAAGCATTAAAAGATCGGTAACATCCCTAGTGAGCAGAATTTCACCTCAAACTTTTGTCACTTGATGACTTGGAATCAATATATAGCAAAGATACTTGTATACATTTTCAAACAAATAATATTCATAGAGCGTAAAAAATTCAACCCAACAAATGAATACAAAATGTATCAATTTATAGTTTAATGAGGCAAGGCAAAAACAATTTTAGGCATTTGGTTACCCAAGAAGCCTAGCACATTTGGCGCTTAAGACATAGCATTTCTGAGCATATATGATGCGAAACAACACAATACTTGAAACGAACATGGTACCAAAATGTACAAGAACTCCAGCAACTGGTTCTGGTAAACCACGGGGAGAATTTGCATATGAATTTCACATGATTATAGAAACAGGAATAGATACAAACACAGGACACTATTCTTCAAGAAGGTATGTACGATTAACAAGAAACGTAAAGCTGCAATATAAATGAAAGCCCATTACTTGGAAGCCATGTGATGCGACCAATGTTCAGGGATTTTGGCGCTGCTGTAATCAGGGGGAAAATGACAAACACATATATCCTTAGGCACAAGTTTGCGGAACACGAGCATGAGATACTCAGGGAGAGTAGTCGACGGCCCAGATGCTACACTGCTGGTCACTGATGTCTTGCTGGTTGTAGATCACTCAACACACACTATATGCTGCACCCTTGCTGAGGCCAGGGCTATGCCTTGTTATGTCTGCGGGGGTCAACACACAAAAATAAAAGAGTTGTATAACAGAAATCATTTATTTGTTTCACGACCGCCCGACACTGCCTGCTAGTTTTGAAGCTGCAAGGACACTGCCGTCATGGCGGCGTACCACGCTCTACTTGTGGCTTGTGAGTGCCAAAAACAAAATAATGAGCAAGGATGATTACATATGAACACTGATGAAAATTTTATGATGAATAATACCTATGCCATAAGATTTACTCTACTTTGTGATAAGTCCTACTACCAATATTAATCTAAACTGAACTACTAGCCCCTATGAAGACACTAACTAACATAATACTAGAAAATATTATGATACATTTAATATTTATATTTTAATTAATTCCAAAAGTTGCTTTATTTATTTAGTTACTGAAGAGCCCTGATTTAATTAACTCAGTAATAACGAAAATAGTGATTAAACGAAAGAATTCTTAAGAACATTCAAAAATAACAAAAAATGTATTAAATAACTAAGTGATGTTGATAAAATGGAATGTTAATTGTAATGTAAGTCTGTAAAAATACTAGCATTGGCCGCAGTATATACTTATTTCTCAGCACAAAGGCTTAAATTATTCGTCGAGAAACAAAAAAAAAATTGTCAAAATTCATTGAAAACGTTGGCTGCTGTAGTGTTTTTGAGATAACCAAGGGCGGACGCGGCCGAACGAGTTATGCTGTGTTGCATAACAAGTGCGCGCCTAGATCCTTATCCTAGCGGCTGTCGAATGAACGAGCATCTAGGTAGCCAGTCTACACCAGCGTGGCGGTGGACAGTGCAAGAACTAATTCACAGAGAGTGCTTTGTGTATCTGTTAGAATGCCCTGCAGTGTAGCATGTTCTATTAATTCTATCACAGATAGAATGCAGTTGTGTCCAGCATGATTATTTACCCTCGCGTACCGTGATAAACCAGCGAATTTGTGAAAAAAATTAAATAATATTATTTTTGCAGACTTTTTACAACAAATTTACTACCTTAAATGTAAGTTATTTGTTCCTCTGATGCTAAAAAATGCTCTAGTGCAAAGTATTTTTAGAGAGCAGACCAACGAATTAGTTTCATGAGCGCGGCTGTCTACAAGCTATAATGGCCGCCACCGCCATGCGTATTTAATTGTTATTTTACCACTTTCTCGCAAATATTTCATTTAGTTTTCACAGAAATTTTTTTTGTTTACTATTTTTCATGGGAATTTCCTGAATTATGTTGGTAGAGCGGGTGGGAGAGAGAAGGAAATATTGACGGCTCTGCGGTGATAGTCATCACTTCTCAAATGTTGATGGCACATGCAAGGGTGGCCTAACGCACCATGTGTAGGCTTGCCGAGCATTCCGCTGGAAGTTTTTGGAGTTTTTTCATTAATTTTTTTTCTTTTCACGGCTATGCCTTACATTTTGGTCGTTAACGTGTTTTGTTATTATTTTGAGACAATTGACTTTTTAAAATTTACCTTAAATTCTGATTAAACATGCCTATGGATTTAACTTTTTTTGAGGGGGGGGGGGTGAAGAAATATGAAATCGGATTTAACGAAACATTGATTTACAGTAAACAATCTCGGGTTCTGCGGCATTTTGTTAAATCGGGGTTCTACTGTATTTATTTAATGTTTACTGGTTGCAAGCTAGGTGGTGATGGCTAGTAGCTGGGCGAGTCCAACTAACATCTGGGGGGTGTAGGGTTCCCATGGAGGCAGTTAACATGGCAAATGGTCGCGGAGAAGCCAGTGAACGTGATTCACACATCAGTACTTGGATCATAATAGAACAAAACTCCAGTTTCCTTGAGGCAACTGGACATACTTTGGCTACATAATGTTGAATACGATTTGTCGAGGAGAGGGCTTCTGCCCGGTATCCCCTCCCCTTAAATCTGCAACTGCATTAAAGAACAAACTACTAATCTTTGAACTGCCTTTCCCATCATCACCTTTCCTACCTTTCTCACATCTGACACCTGAACTCGTTACGGTGCCTTGTGGTCTAAGACCGAGAACCTTGAACCTGGTGATGTCATATCCCTGAGCAGCCAATTTAACAGGAGGGTTCAATGAAATTATGATACCCATAAAGTAGACCACAGTATCAAAAATGAAAACTCACACCTAAGCTGGCTGCAGACTGTGCTGAGTGCAAACTGATGACAAAAAACTCTTCCTTGTGCTTCTTCATCAACGCAAACATTTTTACAGAAAGGTCGCTGTTTATCCGGTGGTTTGCTTTGGATTTGTTGGACTTTTCCGCCTTCTTCTGATTCTTCTTCTTCCCATCAGGCCCAACCTCACTATCCTCTTGAAGAGAAAATATCTGGAACAAATAGGGCAAGATAGATTTAAGCTGGTTGTGGAACCCACCTTCTTAGTGTTATATAATGCAAGTCGGCTAGCACTACAGAAATTTGGCCTCCAAACCATTTATAAAATATTATTTTACTTTGTTAACAACAATCCCTATCATTCCATTAACTTCTATGTTATACCCAAAACAAAAACCGTTTCAAATCTTATAATTTTAAGGAAGATATATTATTTCCTGCCATTTCTGCACTACCCACTCTTCAACAACTTCCACGACAATAGCCCAAACTAAATTCCCAGCATAACACTGCTAAGGTAAATGAGCTTGTGAAGCTCATCAAACAGTTTAATCTCTACTTTCTTAAGTGATTTTCAGCCAATAACACACAAACAAATGTACTTGCAACAGCAATATATAGAAAAACAACTAGCAAACACAGTTCAATGACAACATAATAAAATCAATGCCTAGTACATAAAAAATCTTTAATGATACTTGTGGCAAAAATATATAAACTTTAGTAATCAAAAAAGAAAGAACAAATTTCCACCTAAGAACTATCCCATTATGTTATGTAGTCAATACACCATCTTCATTGCGTCAAAATTACATTGTAGTTAAAAGTATCTCTTTGTAATAGTTAAAACAGCAAGTGTGTTGTGTATTGTAAGAAATAAAACTGTAGAGCACTGACACTTTCCGCGTTGGTAGTAGCTGCTGCGGCCTCCACAGCCTCTGCCAGTTTGCGTTTCTCTTCCTCCCGGCCCAACTCCTCGATGCTCTCCTCTAAAACATTGGGCCAGAAGTCACCCTCAAAGTACGGCAGCTCTGCCGCTGAGCTTAACTTTTCCTCCATTGCCTGTTTCAGGATGTCCTGCAACGCAACCCAACTTCTAAAAACAATCTTTACAACCAAAACCACAGCTACACACCATGTACTCTGTTTATTTTACCAACAGAAAAATATCATGAACTTACCCATACAGCACACAGTGTTTCAGATACATTTAAGATATATTACTGTATGTTACAATCTCTCATCATCATAACATAAAATTGTTTACCTCTGTTATATTTCTGAAATGTGAGAATATTATACTTGTTTGGACTAAAAGTAGATATGTGTCAAATTACCTTTCTGAAATATTGTTACATTTGATCTTATTGACGCCCTAATTTTTTTTTTCCAAATTTCCGGTCAATTCGAAATTTCATTATTTTATTGGATTTATATTACGTGTTTTGGTATAGTTATTCTGGATCGCTAATGGTCGTGGGGATTTAACCGAAAACCCGGGAGGTATTGTATCCACATGTCTGGGGCACTGCACTGCGGTCATCGCCTCGCGCGGAACGCGAGCTACGCAGGGCATGAGCTTTATAAGGGGAGTCTGCCCTCCCCATGGGGTCTTTGTCATCATAATTCAGAGGCAGTGGGAAGGTGCCCGCTGGAATAGAGCATGAAAACAGGCTATTGGAACATGTAAGTTATACCTTGAGGCCGTTAGGAGTGACGATAAGAGACATAAATAATCAAATTAAGTGCACTGTAGTTGTGAACAGTCCAGACGTCTGGAAAACCACTCTAGATATTTGTTAAATGGTAAACATTGTTAGGTGATTAAGTTTAATAACAGTAACTGTATTTGTGTCGTAGAAATGGAAATGTAGTAATGATGATAAGTCGTACGTAGTTTTTTTGTTATCTTGCTTGTCAATTTTAGTCAAAATTTTGAAAACGTTTCTTTGATTTTTTTTATTAAATTCTTAAAAAAAATTTTAACTTTAATACTCATGGTTGATAACGAACCTATTTTAAGGTTGTGTACCTCTCGTGAGTTCTCTACACCTGGAAGCTAGGCACGCCCCAGTTACCCCCATAACATAATTTGGTAAGAGGCTCCGGGTAACGTTCCCTTAATTCGGTTGTATTTAAAATTCAGTGCGTTAAGCCAATTTTGATTGAGGTTTCTAGTTAGTGCCTTAAATATTAATTTAAAAATATTTTTTATACCTCTGCTCAAAGGTGGAGTAGGCAAGTAATATTTGAGGCTAGCAAATAAAACCGACAGAGGTGTTACCTCAGAAATTACGTAATTGTATTTGTTTATCAGCCCTGCCCTGGAATTACGAATATGATTAAACTTAGCTATACATCTCTATAGGAGTGGTATAAATTTCAAAGATATCGGACGTTAAGATAGAGGGCGGAAGCTGATTTGTAGAACAAGGAACATATTCAGGTGCATTAGGAGAGGATGTGGAAAACTTAGTATGTAAATTTAAGTGGGCAGCCAAGGCAAATGGATGGAACAAAAGTAAATATATAGCCTGTCTTCCAACAGATTAGACAGGGGTAGCTTTGAAATAGTACGAATGCCAGGAAAGTTCGCTAGGCGAGTTGAAGCAATTAGAAGGTCTAACTGAGGAGTAACGTGCTGCGTTTGAGCCAGTGTGCTGACAAGAAAAGATAGAGATTAAATGGTTTGCCCGTAAACAAGGTGAAACAGAGAGCGTTCAGGAATTTTTTTATGACGTGCTGTATTTGTGCAAAATATTTGTTCCAGATATAAAAGATGAAGAGGAAGTTAAATTTGATTTAAGGGGTATACAACCACGAACGTTAAGAGCAGGTGGTGTTGTTTAGCAACTGTGTGGTGATGCCATGTGTACGTCAGTGGGTGACATCATGTCCAGCCCTGGAAATCTACGACCTTCAAACCGAAACACCTTGTCTGCAGTTGCTCCGGACCTATGACAAGGTTGTGTCGAGAAATAATTATGACTGACCTATACGTACAGAATTTGATTTCGAGCATGAGTAATTTCTTTTTCTCTTCCGATTTTGAGAGAGTGGTGGAGGCAAAAAGAGAGATCATAATGTGAAGAGACACTTATAATTGTCTGTTTTTAAACTGTTTAGTACGTCTGTAGCTATTGACTTGAGAAAAGGTCGGATGTTGTAGAGTTTGTAGAAAAAATTGGTTAGTCTGTATCTGCATTTGTTTTCATAACAGAGTTTAACATTAATGTATAGGGTATATTGAGTAGCGTTTTTGAAAAACTGGACTTATTGCAGAGATATTTTAAAGGGAAAGTTGAGTGTTATTTATTGCTAGTTAGCACAAAGTTGAAGGTCTTGTAGATGTTTAACTGCGATGTAAATTACGAAACAACAAATAAGTTTAATTAAAAATTCACTTTTATTTTGTTTATGACAAATTGGAATGCTGCCATAGAAAAGAAAATAATAACATAAAAAATGAGAGGAAAGGTTTGGCCAATATTAAAATTATATTATTAATTTCGGAATAACTGACTGAAGTTTTTTATTTTATGCCCTTAGATAAGGTAAGGATTTGCAGGGTTACTAATGAAAGTGGAAACGTCCCAACTATTGTTTTTCCTTTTCATTCCATGTTTGTTGCCCTTGTCTGACCTTCGAAGAGATGTGGTATGGAAGACGACATCTTTCTTTAAAGACTAAATGCTCAGTGAAGATAACACACACGCGTGGCCTGGAAATGAACTGTTATGCCGTGGACTTCTGAGTGCGGGACTTAAAGAACTAATGGGGCGTATTAAGAAGAAAACAATTCACTGACATACATGACAGTTTGGCTAGTTCAAGGAGCGACCTAGTTTCGACGCCCTGGTGAAGAGACGTGACGAGTTGATGTGTCCTGGTTGATGGCATGTTACGCTGTCTCCGTAAGGAGAGAAGAGGTCCTCCAGACAGTGACGCCTGGGTTCGTGACATGACGAGGGGGCTCAAGGTGATAGTTGTACCATGAAATGCAGGGTACTGGCCTGTCACTCCGGCAGGTTCTCCAGGTAGGAGATCTGGAATGTTTATACAGAGGTTCTCGCCGAGGAAGAAGAGGTGGCAACACAGATTACATTTTTCTTTCCACTGATTACCTGACTGCTGCTACAACGTGAATGAACATTTTTTTTTCTTTCCATGATAATTAATCTTGTTTATTTCCTGTTTCCTCTTTCTCAGTGGTGTGTGAAGTAGTGACGATTGTTTTCTAAGTGTATTGTGTTTAACATGAAAAGTAATTCTTTTAGATAGCTATCGTGTTAGAGTTTGTATAAGCATTGTTTGCATTGTAGAAAAGGTGGTGCTCAAACTCACCCCTCTCAGAATTCAGTTGTGCTAGAAATGTCAAATGCCAATGTTTTTCCTTCAGAGTGTTATGTATCATCTTGTACTGGCACACTGTTTACGCTATCTGTTTTGTTGTAGGAGGTACTGTGGCAGAGGTGGTGAGCTGTGTCGTCGACCCTGTGACAAGGAAGCGGTTGAGAAGACCGCCGGCACCTTGGTGACCCGTGGGACGGAAGTTTGAATCTGTTGCAGCATCTTCACGGGATTCCTTAGTGGTTTTAGGGTTCCTCGAACAAACAACTTACCAGGGGTCCGACTTGGACAGCACTACCACGGTCAGATCAGAAATTTTAGTTATGACACCAGACATTCTTAGAAGAACGAAATGTTTGTTAGATAAAAGTATTAACGACTAAAACCAAATGTACTCAAACATTTACTGGCTAGAAGAATTTAATTTATAATATAATTTAAATTTCAATCGAAGGTGCTGAATTTTTATATTTGTACAACAGCCTGATACAAGACAACTTAATTTTTTTTAACTGTTAAAATTTGTGATGTTTTGTGAGGACACAAAAGTCTCAAGGAGGGAATAGTGTTACGTTTGAAGATATTGACGCCCTAATTTTTTTGTCTAAATTTCTGGTCAATTCGAAATTTCATAATTTTATTGGATTTATATTTTGTGTTTTGGCATGGTCCTTGTGGATTGCTACTGGTTGTTGAGATTTAACCGAAAAGCTGGGCGGTTATGTTTCCATATGTCGGGGGCACTGCACTGGGGTCATTGCCTCGCGCGAAATGCGGGCTAAGCAGGGCATGAGCTTTATAAGGGGGGTCTGCCCTCTCCCTGGGATCATTGTCATCAGTAAGAGGCAGTGGGAAGGTGCGCGCTGGAAAAGAGCATGAGGACAGTCTATCAAAACATCTATGTAAGTTAACTTTATTAATTTATATTAAATTTGGAAACACCCCCTTACCTTGAGGCCGTTAGGAATGACCATAAGAGACGTAAATAATCAAATGAATTGCACTGTAGCTGTGAACAGTCCAGATGTCTGGAAAACAAATCTAGAGATTTGTTAGGTGGTAATTATTGTTAGGTGATTAAGTTTAATAACAGTAACTGTATTTGTGTTGCAGACATGGAAATGTAGTAATGATGATAAGTCGTACGTAGTTTATTTGTTATCTTGCTTGTCCATTCTAGTAAAAATTTTTTAAGTTTTTTTTATTTTTGTTTTTTTATTAAATTCTTTAAAACGAACTCTTTAACTGTAATACTCATGGTTGATAACGAACCTATTTTAAGGTTGTGTACCTCTCATGAGTTCTCTACATCTGGAAGCTAGGCACACCCCAAGGTACCCTCGTAACATATTTTGGTTAGGGGCTCCGGGTAACGTTCCCTTAATTAGGTTGTATTTAAATTTCAGTGTGTTAAGCCAATTTTGAATTAAGTTTCTGGTTAGTGTCTTAAATATGTGCCCGCTTCTTAAGCAAACACCGTATACACAGGCTGCCAATCCTAGTCGAGTTGCCTCAAACCAAAGGCACACACTTGCCTTTACACTCCCTCCCATGAGTTAAAGCTCAACATTAGTAATACACATCAGCTACAAGGTTCAAACCTACTAGTAACGTTAAAGCAAGATCTTGGTAGCAGAGAATGTATTACAATATCAAAAGCAGGTACATAGAGCAGTTACAAACAATACGACGATGACGTCAAACTAGGCATGACCCAAGTACTATAATCAAAGCTGTTAACAAATGACAAAACTAAATTAGAACAAGGATTACTTAAGTGTGCATGAGCTAACATACCAGCTCTCCATTAATAACCAAACTCATATAAGCAGGGAAACACATCCCGCTTGTGCCAAGCTCGCGCTCGCGATGACACAACCCTAATTACCAAACTCAACGGAAGAACAAACAGAATCAAACCAAACAAGAATCGAAAACTATAAGCAGGAAATAAAACAAGAAAACTATAAACTTACCAAGTGCATGTCAGGGAGTGTCACTGCAGTCATGAGCCCACAGAACTACCTTCAAACCGGGCCGGGAGAAGACTGACTGGCCAGCGCACACGCTCCAGCCAACTCAGCTGGCTCCTGTATGTTATAGATGTCACCACCCAGGTCACATACGCCGTGAATGTTAAACCGCTGAAGAACGCCTGAATGTAGGAAATAAGGTAGATGAACGGGCGGTAATCGAAAAAACGGACCAAATGAAAATACCCCTGGAAACCATAGATGGTGTACCGGTATTTAAGTCCCGTGTATTCAAGCAGGAGGTACCCACTTTTATTGATAGTGGAGCGGCTGTGTCCCTAGTCGACGAGAACCTGATGCCTGAATAGTAAAGGAAAAATACGACTCTGAAAAAAAATTGTTCGTGTTATGGGACACGAGTAACAAACTGATAAGTCCGTAAATTTACTGTTCCCCCTTGGTAAAACGTGTTATCAACACCTAATCAACATCTAATCAACACTGTTGCAGCTCCCATATCTGGAATTATAGTTGGGCATGACTTTTTATCTAAGTACAAGCCACCATATCATTTGACACACAATATGGGACATGTTTGTTTCTGGATAGGTCAGACAATTAAACCCACCCTCCCCCCCCCCTTTCTCGTAAAAGATAGGTCGTGGAGGAAAACGGGAGAGGGGATGAAAAAAAAGTACAGGAAAATTTAAGGATTAGCTGAGAGTGCCTGGAAATAAGGTAAATTGGGCCAGAACAGTGAAAAAGACGTACAGTAATTTTATGACCATGTAAGCCGAAAGCAAATTTATCTAAACTAATTTAAACCAGTTCTGGAGGGCCCCAAACTAGAGAACGTAGGTACCACTTCTGTTCTATAGCGGATCTCGAACTTGGTGAGTTGCGAAATGTGTCAGTGTGGCCAGCTGGGAAGGAGTATCGTATGGCCTGATGACAGTAGAGTCCGGCAGGGAGAAAGAGAATAAGAGAGAACTGCAGAGTATGTTACAATGAGAGCGGACTTGACTGAGAGTGTATGTACCGGAATCATGTGTCCTTGAGGCATGGAAATAAGTGTCCTTCACTATTAAAGCCTTTGAAATTATATAAATGTAGAGAATTAACTTTTAGAGGCCTGCACTTCTGTATAGTGTTGTTTTTGTGTATTTTTGTGGTTTTTCTTTTTGTAGTAAACATAATGTATCGGACGGAGACTAATTTATTTTCTTGAGGAGTGTTGCAGGAGAACAGCTGTACTTCATGAGGGAGTGTTTGGTGATGCAATGTGTATGTCAGTGAGTGACATTATGTCCAGCCCTGGAAATCTATGACCTTCAGACCGAGACACCTTATCTGCAGTTGCTCCGGACCTATGACAAGGTTGTGTCGAGAAATAATTATGACTGACCTATATGTACAGAATTTGATATTGAGCATGAGTAATTTCGATTTCTCTTCCGATTTTGAGAGAGTGGTGGAGGCAAAAAGAGAGATTGAGCCGTTAATGGCCCAATATACTCTCTACTCAGCCGAAGGCCTCAAAAAAAACAAACACTCCGAAGGCTTAACCCCACGGAAAAGCTCACACAAACAGGGCAAGACTCGGCAACACTCCTACCTATCCTTATAGATGTAGGTTGCAAGGGTAAAGTAACTGCATGCTTTAACAAAGAAAAACTCGGGCAAACTCACTAATCACCACTTTATATTCAGGTACTTTTCTTTACATATACAAGACGTTACAATGTTAAGCCTACATCCAAATGGGTGCTAAATGCACACAGTTCAATGTTACACACTCTCAAATCCTGTCAACTGCCCACCACATACCAATAAAGGGCCAGATAATTATCACAATTACGAC
>PNEQ01039453.1:0-21780 GCA_003012365.1 Medauroidea extradentata | reverse complement strand
ATTCACGAACACAAAAATGAACACACGCATCCACTACACTGAAAGAACCACGACATTATGGAAATCTACTTTCACACTTCAAAACACAACTACGACATATACACTTGTAACGAAAACTTTGTAACAATTTTCCTTCATAATTTGATATGAACCTATACTTCTTACATCCTTGTTTAATCACGAGAAGGCTACAAAATTTGAGGTTACGAAAAATTTAACCAAAACATTACTTTTAGCACGAGAAATGTTCACTGCTACATGGAGGCCGTGCTAGATTCACCGTAAGAAATAACCGTAAAAATTGAACAAACACATGTGAGAGATGCATGCTACAACACACCGTACCGCTACTTAGCCGCCGTAAGACTGTAACAGGCATAGAAACCTGTCTATTCCTTACGTTGCGGTTACGGTTATTTTTATACGGCTACTTTACTGTGAATGTAGCACGGGCTTACAAGCTATATCTGCATATAAGCTCGCGGGTGTGCAGACAGCTTTTGCCGTTCATGTGGCAGTGAGAATGATGTTACAAATTTTCTGATTGGCTTGTGTAAGTTGAAGAGGGGAGGCAATTGTGCCGAGCCAAAATAGGCTCCACCCCTTGCGTATTGCGTATTCGAGTATATTTAATTCCAACTACGACCAGAGGTGCAGGTGCAGAGCAGATTTCCTTGCATTGCGCTGCGTCGGTGCAAAACGCAAGTGGTGATATTTAATCGGCCCCCAGGTAGTCAAAAACTATAAATGGCAGCCAACTATTTGCAGTGTGTTTGCAAACACTACTGCTACCATAGTCACGAAAATGCTCTGGTCCTGAAACATGGTACCAATTCAACCGCCAAAATATGCCTAATTATTTTTTAACGAATCCAAGCACATTAGCCATGTTCGGAAATGTGATTGTGATACCAAAATAAACCAAAAGAAAAAATTAATATCTAAATATGTAAAGATTTGGGATTGGAATGTACTTGTGTCAAGTGGTGTTGCTGCACAACTGATTTATTCTGACGTGTGACGTGCACGCACGGTCGCTTGGAGCAGCATATGGATAGCTTTAGACATGGTCTGGTTTCACTATATTGCCGAGACAGTTGATTTACTGCTGGAGACTCAGTTATAAGATGTTTTTCCTGTACTCAAATTTGCCGGCACAAGGCTAGTGTAGGCGGCACTCTGCGAATGAACCTTTAGTTTTAAACAAGGAAAATACACTGTTGTCCGAGCACGTCAATATAATGCTGTCTTAAATCGCTGGGTGAACTTTGTTCCAACAAAGGCAAGAACCTTAAGTTGTCGAGCCGGTATAGACTGCTATTACAGACTGTTGCAATGAATCTTCATATCTTTTGTTTGTGTAATCTCTTGAACTGTTCAATTATTTTTGTAATTTCAGAAGCAGACAGACAGTTTAATTTTCAGGGTATATTTTACGTATGTGCTTTAATTTGTTAGTGTCTTTCAATGTATTTCACATATTCCTGAACATGCCCTAAATTGCACTTAAAGACTGCAAGTAAGGGAGGAAGAGCTTTTGTTATTTACTCTCAATTATTTCTTAATTTTTGCAACAGGGATTTGTGTTTCTTTATGTAGAATGGCAAACACGTAAGTCTGGCGCGAAACACAGTGTTCCTGCCTTTCACCACCGACACCATCCATCAGTCATCGCCTGACACGTGACCTAGTAAGATGTATGCATGAAGCTCGCTCCTCGACTCCCTGGGGTCTTCAAACTTTGCTCTAGCTATTTTAGTTTTAGTTTTCAATAATGTTAACTACCTAAATGTTTGCATAGTTTTAACCCCAGGGACCGAAATGTGCAGAGAGAGGTTTTGTGCCCTCCCATATTTAACTTCAAGTAAGATTTTATATCGATGGTTGTTGCCCTGTTTTTCAGCATACGCCGTGTCATCCAGGCAAGTACGGAGGAATAGCTTCAGTGCTCTCATATAGGGATGTTCCGGGAATAAATCCCATTGTGCTCAACAATGGTGTGTTCATTTATGTGGAGTGTAGAGAGAGTAAGTGCCCCTGGATGTTACCAGCCTTGAGGCACAACCTATCAGCATTGTCACAACCGGATTGCATCAACATCTTCAACAGACCACAGAAACGACGATGACTAGGGTTACAAGGGCGTCTGGCGAGAAGTCTACGGCCTGGCTCTACCAGGTAACAAACTCTTCAACAGTAGCGCCGCACAATATACGTGATCAAACCGATTCCCTAGTCATCCAAGTCGTTAAATTGGCTCCGCAACTTAGTTGTCATTCATTTAACCTAGAATTCTTCCTTTTTCTAAATTATGTTCATTTTCTTTTCTCCTATATTTATGCACTCCAAATTCCAAATTGTGACGAGACTTTCTTCCTTCTGGAATATTTTCCTATCCATTTCGTCAGCTTAAGCTGGCATCTGTGTGAACTTATCCACATCCTATACCTACGGTCAAAATTGCCCCCAAGTACAGAAGGCAGCATTTAACAACCACAGAAGATCGTTCGGGCCGATTCTAAATCCCCTAAGGGGCGCGGGGACAGCTGCGGTATTGTGGCAGGGATGAGCCTCAAACAATGTGGTGTGTGACTTCAGGACATGAGTGATCTGCAGGACATGACGCAGCTCGAGTAAATTGGCAAGCTGTGAACGGTGTAGCAGACAAACTGTGAGAACATTGTTTAAACCAAGTGCCAGGACCTGATCCATTTAGGTATGTCAGTGTTACAAATGTATGCAGGTGTGATGCCACGTAAGTGGCATCACGAGTGTGGGAGGAAATGTTTACCGTGAACATGGAACTAAGCAACAATGTGTCAGTAACACTTTCCCGCGGGAGAATCGCTAACTTGTGTGCCAAGTGTGTGCGACCATATCAGGACAATGTGCTGTCAGAAAGCAGTGAACATTGTCGCAAATGTACTGACGTAAAGGTGATGCCATTGCACCTACCTACATTCAGGCAGAAACTTAACAGATGTGCGTACCGTGAAAAGTGCTATGGACTGAACGGAAGGATGTTCGCGTATTTACAGTGTAAGTTACAGTTCCATGAACACTGCCTCATGGAGCATGACTGGCAGACAGTACGATCAGATGGTTTTTTCCAGTGTGAAAAATGCCTGCCTTCACCGACGACTACCCGACATGAGAGCAAGTCAACCGTGTCATCCGTGTATTCTATGGCCTCTGCGAGGATGGCAAAATAGCTCGGGGAACATTTTTTAAACATTACTTCAGTAAGAGAACCACCGTACACCAGTACAAAACGTAAGTGTACAGAAAAACCGCGCGACGCCGAGTACGTGGGGACCAGCAGGGAAGCAGCACGTGATATCAACAAACGCTACCACTCCCCTTCCCCTCATGCACCAGACTTAGAGGTAGCACGTGATGTCACATAAGGACACCGGGAGTGTGGTAGTTGAAGGTCGCACCCACGCAACTCTACAGTGGAACATCAGCTGACCGCACATCTCGCAGATACTACACACCGCATGTGTCTGGTGTCTCGTCAAACACCTAACAGGTTCCAGTCTCTATGTGCCTTCACTGGACTACCAGCAGAGGACCCCGCAGCCTTCCTAGGGGAATGTGTCCAGCGATTACAGGACTACGGTGTAGAGGAAGTCGACTGGCCTAACTGCATAGGAGATAAATTGCAAGGTGAGGCTAAGTTATGGTGGAAGGGCACAACTCACTACATACAAACTTGGGCGGAATTTAGTGCTGCATTTCAGGGCTATTTTAGTAGCACCTTCTCCTCGCTACAGTTACATAGTAAATGTATATTGGCAGAGCAGCAATATTCCGAGTCACTATGCACATTTGTTACACATAAAATAAATATTATACATAAATACCACCCAAGTATGTCTACCACTGAGGTTCTGGAGGTTGTTGCATCTACTGGGAGACCGCAATTTAGGGGAACACTAGCCTCCTTAATTCATGGTAGCGAGGCTGAGTTTCCTAAGGTCAGTAGTCGTGCTAGAGCAGTCAATGTCAGAAGAAGCTCTATGACGAGACCGTGACAGAGTATCTAGTCATAACAGCAATGGCGTGAGTAGAAACCACAACATTCACAACAGGCAAAATCAGGGTGTAACAAAACCTGAACAAGACAATACAAAACCTACAAAATATTTCAATTATAAATCAGACCTACCAAAAATCGATCACATGCAACCCCCGAGGTTTCCTTGTAAGTACTGCCCAGGTCAAGTATTTCATTGGCATCACGAGTGCCCTAACAAAGTTGCAGGAAAACCTATGTTAGAAAAGTCGGGAAACGAAAAACGGGGTGATATAGCCAGACACGACTTTCACCCCAGATCAGTTAACTGCACCAGATGTGACCCAAAATTGTGTTTTTTCAGCCTAAATTATGTCAGTTATGTTCCGACCAAAATAAACAGTATACACAGGAACATGAAAACGTAATGTGTCAACAAATTCAAGTCAAAAATAACTGTCGTTCAGAGCTACGCCAACAGGACAAGTTAACATGTTTGTGTAAACAGGTTGTACCAGTGTTGCCAACATGTCATAAGTAAATTTTACATGTCAACAAACTGTACCAGTGTTACCAACATGTCAGCAAGTCAATGCATGATTATGTCACCAACCTGTTGCAGTGATGCTCACACATGCACAACTCAATTCCCCATGTAAAAAACATTCAAAATAAATAAATACGACATGTTAGTGTCAACAGTGAAAGTCAGGATATTTCTGTAGCTCCAGCATGTGAACAAAATTCATCTTTACAAGCTAGCAAGCTCCTTGATATGCCTTTAGCTACGTGTAATTCCGTTGTCCCTGTATATGTATGTTTACAAACTGCTCAAGAACTACAGGAGTGTAAACAGGTACTATGGACCCACCGATGACACCGACAGTGCCCTCTCCTGAATGTCAACAAACAGTGTTGCCAAGCCCTGTTTCCAAATTGGCACAAAATACGAACATGCTTGAGAACAGAAAGGACATAGTACAATGTAAATAAAATAGCATTTCGGCAAAACCTGAAAATTCACTAGTGCTAACCAACAATGACAAAATTGTACAACAATATGTATTGAACCATATTCCAAATTCGCAACACCGCATGCTCCGTATACCTATTTTGTGGAACAACTACAGGTGTCGAGCCCTAATTGATACGGCAGCCTCTCACAATTTCTTGAAACCACAGTTCATCTATAAGAACAAGTTGGAAATTATTGTGCGTACATTTCAGCTTGCAACAGCACAATAGACTAGCGAAACAGTTGGGGAGGCAGAAATAACTGTTAAAATTCGGGACATTGTGTTTGTCACATGAGCACTGGAAACATCATAGTTATGAGAAGACGTCATGCTAGGGATCCCATGGTTGACCGAGCAATACACTGTAGTGGAACCAGCCGCGCAGAGGATACATTTTGGCCGCCACGAGTGTCGAACAGCGTACAACATAGAGCCAAAAACCGACCAGCCAGTGATATCCATTTTGTTCGACGAACTGGACCATGAGGTACCGGAAGTTTATAGAGAGGCAGTGCAAAGGCTACTCCAGGAATATCGTGATGTAATTGTAGCTTCGGACCCCCTCAAGCATACAGACGTCATGCAACACAGTATCCCACAGCCTACAACAGCCAGTGTACCCACCACCGCATGGGTACCAACCTCATCAGTGCAAAATTATTCGGAACCAAATGCAGTAGATGTTACAAGAGGGTGTGTTCGAGCTGACGCACAGAAAATACAATTCGGCCATCACACTGTCCCCGAAGAAGGATGGAACCTGGAGGTTTTGAGGGGATTTTAGATCCCTGAATTGGATCACGCAGAGTGCGCCACCACCATATATACAAGTCGAAGGAGAGCTAGAAGCACTCGGCCGAGCCAAAGTCATGTCATCACTGGATTTTGGCAAGTATCCGTTGCATCAGAAGACCGGCACAAGACCCTTTACTGCCCCAGATGGTCGGAGGCTTAAATTTTGTGCGATGCCTATCGGTCTTAAATGCGCACCTGCAACTTTCCAAGCTCTGATGGTGGACGTACTCGATGGCTATATTGGTGACTTCCCTCTAGCCCACCTGGATGGCGTCGTCATACAGTCCGAATCGTGGGACGACCACATTCACCACTTGTCTCTAGTCCTAGAAAGACTGGCAACCAATGGTTTAACATGCACCAATAAGAAGTGTGACAATGGCAAGACTTGTATCTAATTCCTTGGTCATCTAGTAGATGCAGAGTGAAGCCAACCTACACCAGAACATATCCAGTTAATCAATGACCATCTGGTACCCTAGACACAAAAGCAGCTGAGGATATTCTGTGGACTCATCAACTGGCTGTGCGACTCATACGCGACTTCGCCGTAGTGACAGCACCGCTGACAGACCTGTTGTCACTGGCTAGACCATTCAAGTGGACAGCCATCTATCAGAATGCCTTTGATGAGGTAAAGGCTAGGTTCAGCGAGCATCCCAGACTTGCACATCAGGATCCAAGCATGCGCCTCTACCTGCAGACAGACACAAGTGAATTGGGACTTGGTGCTGCTCTGTACCAATACTGGAACAACAATGAGCAGAGGATCATAGTCTTCAGCAGCGCGAAGTTCAGTGACATCTAGCGATGCTACGATGAGAATGAGTGCTAATGCCTCGCTGTTTTCTGTGCCATCAAACGGTACAGGCAGTTTCTAGAATACTAGTGTTTAATGTTGCTGTGGAAGTCGTCGAAGGAAAGAAGAATTGAAAGGTTAGTCAGGATGTACAAGGTGGTGAATGGAGAGGGAGGCTGAGGTAAGTTAGGCAGCCTGTTAACTGATGCAGAGAATAAAAATGACCGACCTAGACACAAGCTGTGTTGTTTTAATAATATATTTAATGCTATACTGCATTCCATTTCACTCAACCAGACACATTATTTTAGAAAATACCTTAGACATAGAACTAACTCAATATAATGTGCAAAAAATTAGGATGTTATGTATAAGGAGGCATTCTGATATGTTTGACAGGAAGCTTTTACTGCTGCAAATATTTGAGTAAATATGGTAAAATCCAATGGTTTGTAATTATTTTGTTTGTGTTAGAGTTAGCCAACATTCAGTTAGTATTCCTGTTTTTGAAAATTATGCATCATATCAGAAACAATTTATAACTCATCCATGTATGGTCTTAAAGTTTTAGAATACATGCTTCCTTTCAGGATTTAAGCAATAATGCTTGCAAAAAATAAAGTATGTACGAACTCATGAATAAGTAGTTTAAATACCAATATAGGTGATTCGGGATAAAGTGAGCACTCAAAAGTGCCCTGAATAATTTCCAATTTCAGCCAGTTTATATCATTCCACTGCCTGTAAACATAAACATTGCCAGGTGCTTTTATTTACATAGGCTTGTACAATGTTTACATTTACATTCCACTGCTGCTCAATAAATGTTATCTATACCTTCTACTCATTAACTGAACGGGCTCTGTGTATACGCTCTACTTAGTGGTAACCTTAGTTATAAATTAACACAGTGCGGAATAGGCCAGGGTCGGTTCAGGGGAACCAAAGGATGTACCCGACGTGAGGTTACCTGAGATTGACGTCTGGTGTGGGTCGACTGCCTGTTGGCCATGTAACATGGCCCTCCTGCCGCTTGTCGGAGTTGGAAGTCCTCGTGGTGGTTTGCATGCTAGCTTACCTGGCAGGCGCTGCTCCCGACGACTCTGATTGCTGTGGCTCCTTAGGGTGCGAAGGGGAAGAAAGTCATTGTTGCCTTTGAGGAAAACACTGACGTGAATTGAAACCAGCATGGTCTCTTGAACAGTGCCACCATTGACCATACGTAAAATGTTCGCTCGGAGCGAACAAGTAAAGCTGTGAAATGTGGCGCCAGCCAACAATAGACTTAGGTGAAAAGTTATGAGAGAGACTCAAATAGCACTGCCTTGATGCGCGTCGATCCCTGAGGCCATGAAGAGACACAAAAAAGGTTCCGGAAGCCTGTGTTCCTGCCAGATGTGGTGGATTTGCTCTTACATTCTAATTTAAACATAAATGCAAAACCAAAAGTTATGAAAAATTAAAGAAATAATTTTAAGCAAGTTTCTGCCCGTTCCATATAAATATAAATATAACTGCCAGTCTTTTGTAGAGCAATCTCTGAAAGCATTGTTAGAATAAAATACGTATTAAATTAAAAAATCAAATACATAATGAGATTCTGATTGAATTAAGAATAGACATATATCAAACTTGCTCTTAATGAGCATATAAATGTTAAGAACACAAAAAATAAATTAAAACACTCTTGGCAGGCTTTCTTAAGTGTCCTTGTCACCATGATGAATTTAGCAACTGAAATATAATGCAAAATGTTCAAAGGGTTTTAAAAAAAGAGTACTGTAGTGAAATCACGCAAATCTGTAGTGTATTCTGGTATGCTTTCTGCTTAACTAACGTCACTATGCTTGTCGCAGCTTGGCACCTGACGTGCGTCGTGGCGCGTAGCACCCCGACGCCACAAACATGTTCACATGGTCCGGGACAGTTTTATATTGTGTTGAAAATACTAGCAAATATGCTGCGAGCCCTGCAAACGAATTTGACTAGTCCAAAACTGCTAGTTGTAGACCGTAATGTACCTTTATAGGGGAGGACGTTGGTGTTGACGTCTCCACTGATGAAGCACAGTGCCTTATGTCCCGCTGTAGCGGGGGAAGGGAGGAGAGAACACGTGGCCGGGACACGGCCGCGGCAGCCCAAAAAGGACAGCGGCAGAACAGGCGTCCACAGCACACGTCAAAATACTTGCGAGTTAACATTTTGTAACACTGTTTTCTCTGCATCAACTCTAATTGTTTACAATACACACCATTGCAGTTACTTGTCTCGTAAATGCATGCGTAGTACATTAGTTTGTAATTCATAACTGCCACTATAAACATACACGACACACACAATTCAAGAATTCGAGTTCCTTCCAGCATACCGCCAAAAACGACGACGACACAATTACAAAAAAAACAGTAAATAATGTATTTTCTTAATGTGCGAAACAGAAAAAAAAACATTGTTTCTAAATTTATATGCTCGGGCTGGTGATCGTAAAACATAACAGATTACTAATGACTTCACATCATTTAGCAACGATATTCATAAGCAGTTACTTCTAATAATTTTGGATGTGTTCATCAGAAACCCATATTTATTACACAATGGATAAACACAACGAGCAAAGTGGTGATAACCTAACTCTGATGCCACCTGTCGGTGGAATGTTTAACTACATCTGTGGCGTGAGCGTTAGCGGCAATGTATCAACGACAGTTTTGAATTCAGCGGGCGGTTTCATCACTTTGTGGTGGCGCAAATCAGGTCAAACACACATGCAGTAGGTATGTCAATTAGATCATTAATAAATATTTTAAAGCATATGGTATACAGAGAGATCGATTGCATTTGATGTTCTTTCACTAATGCTGTATTCAAATAAGAAAATGCATGGAACTACATGCAATGATTCGATACTAACCACACAAACAATAATGTAACTATTGTTAATGTTGACTAATATGCAGTAATGGCTTGTGGTTTTTTTCAAAGGTTAAGTCTTTAGTGCTCACTTTATTCCGAATGATCTATAGCAACTTGATCATTACCTGTCACAGAATTTTATCATTACCTGTCACAGACACAATTTTGCAAGTTACTGTAAGCAATGGAACTGCATATGGTGCAGCTATTGCGGTGTTTGCTTGCCACTAAGGTGGGGTCGACCCACGTTAGCATTGTGCCAGATGATGCCGTTTGTCAGTGAGTTTTCTTATAGATCTCATGTTTCTACCACTCCTTCATTCAAGCATTACTAATCTGCTCACCTCAAATTAATTTATTTAAAAATTATAATACCATTGATCCCGATTTGAGATACGGAACTGGTCATTTTAGGTAATTACAGTTAATGAAGTTGTTGAAAACAGACCTACTTATAAACAAATACTGTGTAAGTTTTTCAAAACCTCTTCTTCTTCACTTTACTGATAATTTTTAAATCGTTAGATAGTTTATTTAAATATTTGGCATCTACAAACACCCTTCTGTATAGTTTGCGATTGATTGGCACATGAAAGTCTTCTTTTCTTCTAGTATTATAAGCATTAAATGCTAAAGGAACTAGATGATCGCTGGGTGGAAGTCGTCGAAGGAAAGGAGAAGAGTGAAAAGATTGGTCAGGACCACTGCCGTAGAAGAACAGGTCTGGACACTCGCCTGGAAACTTGACCCCCTTGTTGTTTGGCTGCAGTTCACCAAGTTACCGATAATGTTGTGTTTGTGTGGCGCTACTATCAGGGTGGTCGGCCTCAAACTCTGCCCACTTCCCTCTCACTTTTTATTAAAACATATTTTTTATCAATTTATGAAGTACTCTCTTTGCTCACACTATTAAAGCATGGCTCCAGCAATCTTTATTTACCTTATAATATAAACACTAGAAAAAACGGGGTGGAGTTTAAGTCCGACCGCCCGAATTACAGCACCAAAAATTACAACATTCGGTAACTTGATGAACTACAGCCAAACAACTAGGGGGTCAAGCAAAATACATTGGTAGATAGACGAGTGTCCAGACCTGTTTTTCTACGACCGTGGTCAGGACGTACAAGGAGGTGAATGGTGAGGGAGACTGGAGTTAGAATGCCTGCATTGCTCTATGCTCACGTCATATCATCCCTTATTCGCGACGTCGCTTCCTCAAGATCGCAGCATTGCATACAACAAAATGGAAGGCAAAGACAACATCAATAAAGCTACATGACCATTTGTTATGCTTGTATTTGAATGTAAGATTTTTGCTTATTTTGTGTGATCCGGGTGATATGAAAGTATGTTTCAGCCACCATTGAAATGTGTGAAAGTATTTGTTGTATAAGGAGTTATTGCTGCATTTTTATCAAAGGTTTGTCAGTTAAAAATACTAATTGGCGCATGGTTGTTTTTTTTTTCAAACGAATGTCATGTTCGGGAATTAGATGTTCTATTTGTCTGCCTTTTTTCCCTGATGTTATAAATAGCGTACATAACTAACAACTGAATAAAGTACATAAATATAAATTGACAATCACCACAAGAGTTTTAATTAAATATGTGAAACAGCTAAAATGAATGATGTCTTCAAAATTAAGAAATTTCATCACAGTTTTAAATTTCGACAATAAATAGCGTTATTACCTACAAAATATTTAAAACACATATAATGAAAATACGACGACTTTTTGTTTAATGCTACTAGATTCCCTTCACACATCTATCAAATAATACTTTACATTTACATTTCTTCCAAATTTCTTACAGATTCTTAAGTTAAATTTGAAGAAATGTACTTAAATATCTGCACTTCCAGTCGCAAACTGAATAATAAAATGTGTTACTTCTTCATTGAAATTTGCAGTGCTAAAATGACACTGTTCCAGACCCCAACAGCGCACAAATGGATCCTGGGAGCGGAACTATGAGTCAACAGAGCGAACAGCCAACTGCCCCTCAGGCCCCCAAGCCCCAGCTGAGACCCATAATAGTCTACCACACCAAAGACTGTACTTATGAGATGGTCCTTGAGCCATTCAAGGATAAATTGACAATGACAACCAAGAACCGTCCGGTACCGCAGAGTCGCCGACTGCCGTCTGGCTAGTCAGGTCCCTGAATCGGATAGCTTGCCCTTCAGTATGCTCACACCATGCCATGAACTGCCCCTCAAGGTCACCGAAAATACCACGATAGGACCCTCCCGATCTCGTAGATACAAGACGAGCTGCGAGAGCATAGCTTCAAGATGATAAACATCAAGCTCAAGCTCTTCACATGGGACAGGCAGCCCCTGCATATGTCCGAAGTGGAACTGCCCAACAATGAGGTATCCAAGGCCATTTTGACTTGCACTCCCTGTGTGAGCTGGCAGTCAAGGTGGAAGATTACCATCGCCAAGAGGGGCCCCCACACAGTGTAGCATCTAACTGCCAGTGCTTTGGCCACTCGAGTTCAGTGTGCCATGCTCTGCCCCGATGTCGCCTGTGCGGCAAAGTTATCAAGACTACTGTCTGTGAACTGGAAAATAAGGACGACAGGTCCTCCCAATTTTGTATTGGTGGCCAGGGTAAACACGCAGCAAACTACATAGGCAGCGAGGCCTACAAGACTGCGAAGTGGCGTTTCCTGCCCAGGGATGAAAGGCAGAAGCGCCAGCAACAGAGCAAGGCCTCGCTGCAGTCCCAAAGTCAGCCCCCCAAAAGCTTTCGCACCTTTTGCAACCCCTGGGCACAAACAGGCCCCAACGGCTGGACCACTGTGAGTAGGGGTCCGCAAGCCCGTATGCAAGCCCAAACGATTGTTCCAGGCTGCGCCCAACAACAGCCTGTTACCATGAGTAACAGGTACAATGCCTTCTATGCAGAGCAGGTATATTCCTAGGTGGAATTCCCTGCCCTGGCCAACCATCATCGGCCTCGTGGCCAGAACCCTCCTCAAATGGGACACTAGGGGAAAATGTCCCAGAAAACAAGTCAAAAAACTAGTATACATACAGTCAACTCACGCCTCGAGCGCACAGAGAAAATTGCCAAGCAGGCCACTCCCACCCCACCCCAGGTGCTGTGCTAGGATAGGCCGGACTTCAAGACAATACAAGAGAAGTTTGCTCACAACCCAAAGGTTCAGCAGGACCCCCAACTGGGACAGCTGTGCACTCAGATGTTCTAACTGCTCACTATCTGACTAGATCCACGCAGCACCCTTCAGGACAAGTGTCAAGCCACGATATGCTTTGCCTTGTCTGCCAGGAAACTGGGCCAACCCAATGCCACCCCCTAGCAGGATAACAGACCTGCAAACAGGCCCCTTTCCATTGTAAACATTTTTTATGGAATGCAGCAGACATCCGGAGTAAGAAGCAGGAGCTTATAGATTACTTAACTCGCCACCAGGTGCAAATCGTGGCAATTAATGAGACTCATTTATGCCCACAACACCATTTCTCTGTCCCTGGATACTCTTATCTTAGGAAGGACAGAGAGTATAATGTAAGAGGCGGTGTTTTAATTCTAATTAAAAACACAATAAACTGCCATGCAGCAAAGCAGCCTCAATTAAATGCACTTGTGCAGTGGGCATTAATTTAGAGCTCGGCAGTCAGCAATTATCTCTCTATTCGGTTTATTGTTCACCTAGCTGCACACTTACGCACGTGGAGTTAAATGAATTAATAAATGTGTCCCCCATTCAACTAACTGCAAAACACCCAACCTGGGGTTGTTGGGCACGGACAGCCAATGTAACTACATTATTCAACCACCAAACCAGGCAAAATTACTTAATTCGTCCGCTTGGTGAACTTACATTTGAACCTACACAAGTAAATCATCAACCCTATATTTTAGATTTTGCAATATGTAAATGCCTTAATATGAGCTTTACACTAGAAGTGATAAATTAATTGGCCTTGGACCATTACCCTGTCCACTTAAATTTTGATCAACTTGAATTAGACGAAAGGCCAACTAGAAAAATTAAAGATTATAAACACACAAACAGGGAAGCTTTCTTTTCAAGAGTACCTGGACGAGGAACTTTCTGCCAGATCCTGTAAACAGCCCTGGCGAATTATACTCTGCAGTTGATCATATCACATAGCTAATTCAATCAGGAATCAGCCAGTATGTTCCTAAAAATAAACCCAAGACCTACAGTGATTCGCTGCCACAATATTCGGCAGCAAATCACTCAGAAAAATTGTCTGCGCAGGTGCTACTCGCAAGGTAGAACTGTGCAACTCAGAACACAGATAAATGGACTTATAGAGCAAATTAACTTGGAAATAACACACTGGCAAACAAACCAATGGAACAATAAATTATCCTACCTTACCACCAAAGATAACAGTCTTTGGCACCTAACAAAGGTGCTTACAAATAAGCGCAACTCAATCCCGGCTCTTCAAAGCCCAACGGGTACAGCCTATATGCCCTAGCAAAAGCTAAGGTTGTAGCAAATAATTTAGAAACTATTTTTATACCGGATGCCCAACCCTCCGACCAATCACATGTGGCTCGCATACGTAGGGACCTCCGAGTGCGACTTCGCCAGCCTTCAGCTGACGAACCAGAACTTATGCATGTCAACGACATGAAAAGAATAATTAAATGTATGAAGCCCCGCAAAGCACCTGGGTTTGATACCCTGCAAGCCACAGTATTGAAGCAACTTCCCCACGCTCTGGAAACATGCCAATGTAATTGTATTTCCTAAGACTGGCAAGGATCAGACCTTGCCACGAAATTACCGCTGCACTGTCTCGATAATCACATTAAAAACGCGAATACTTTCCCTAATGAACAAATTGGCTTTAGAAAAAAGCACTCCACAGTTAGTTAGTCAGATTAACTGAGCATATAACAACATCTAATTGGCGTCACTATTCAGTAGCAGTCTTTCTTGACTTAGAAAAAGAATTTGACAAGGTGTTTCATGCCGGAATACTTTATAAAATTTATGAATAACATTTCCCTGACATTAAACTCATTGCTTCCTAGTTAGAAAGGCACTTATTTGCTGTAACTATTGATAGAGCGACATCAGAATTTAAAGCAATTAGGGCAGGTGTTCCCAAAAGCAGCATACTTAGCCCAATTCTTTATAATCTGTACACTAGTGAAATTCCGCGGCCACCTAATTTCAACAAGAACCTAGGTGTATATGCTGACGACACATTCATAAACACGTGATCCCGAAGTGCCGAGATCGCAACCCGGCGCGCCCAGGAAATGCTCACTGGATAGAGAATCACTTCCGCCTGTGGCGAATTAAAATTAATATAGGCAAATGCAAAGCAGTGGTTTATACACGCCGTCTCTCGCTATTTCACGAGGAAATTCCTTACAAAACAGAAGTGAACTATTTAGGCTCAATACTGGGAGCCGATTAAATTTCACCACTTGTGTTTTGCACCGACGCAGCGCAACGCAAGGAAATATGCTCTGCACCTTCACCTCGAGTAGTAGTTGGAATTAAATATATTCAAAAACGCAAGACGCAAGAGGCGGAGCCTATTTTGGCTCGCCGCAACTGCCTCCCCTCTCCAACTTTCACAAGCCAATCAGAAAATTTGTAACATCATTCTCACTGCCACTTGGACAGCGAAAGCTGTCTGCACACCCGCTTGCTTACATGTAGTAATAGCGTCCATTTAGCAGTGAACATTTCTCGAGCTAAAAGTAATGTTTTGGTTACATTTTTCGTAACCTCAATTTGTGTAGCATTCTCGTGATTAAACAAGGATGTAAGAAGTATAGTTTCATATCAAACTATGAAGAAAAATTGTTATAAAGTTTTCATTACATGTGTATATGTCGTAGTTGTATTTTGAAGTGTGAAAATAAATTTCCATAATGTCGTGGTTCTTTCAGTGTGGTGGATGCGTGTGTTAATTTTTGTTGAATGAGATTGTTCGTGAATAATTAAGTGCTTTATTTATGGAGAGGGCATTTTTTTATCACAATTGAAATACATCAGAGTGGTTTTCGTCTGTAGCCAGGTTTTACATAATATATATTGCTAACAGAAAATAGAGGGCCTAAAATGATAGACGTGCGACGCGATTAGAGTAAAAATTGTGTACATGCTTTATAGTTGATGTAATAATTTGAGTGACCTAGTTTTGAAACTCACATAAGTTATTTTAACTTGTATGGCATGATATTTGTAAGTGTAGGCCACAGATCAACCACCTAATGGAGAGATGAGTAACTCAGTGATTTTTTTTTGTGCTAGTAGTTTCACGTAGCGCTCCAAGTTGCACTCGTGGAACTAGCGAAAAAAAAAACATGCGACACTAGCACTCCACTTGGTTTCTCCATAAACTAATAATTGCGGGTGGGGGGAAGACAAGTCTATTTTAATTTAATTTCAAAATTCTATCGGGACTTTGTTTCAACAATGGGGTGGGCTATACTTTTAGTTTAAAGTTTTTCTTGAGACTATTTTTTTTTACGTTAATGATAAAGTCTTCTTTCGATACATATCACACACACCTCAGCGGACAATGAACTCACAAAACATTTAAATATGAATTTAAAATACAACCAGAAAAAATTGAATATACGAAAATTATCGCTCAAAAACATAATGTTTAGAAATATATTGTCCAGTCTGAACGACGAATGCCACGCATTTTTATTTGGCAACCCAATAGCAGTAAATAATTTACTTCTCAAATACAGTATCAAATGAACTATGAAACAACGTCGTATATTTCAACAATGTAATATCCACATGTATGCTGATAAACACATTAGCAATGAATTACAAAACGCACGTCGTATATTTGCATATATTTACGAGAAGCTGTGCGACGAAAGTCACTTTTATATTTTAACAACATACTAGCGATATATTACAATCATTGCAAACAAGTCGCATTAACCACTTAAAAAAACCACAACATTTACGCTTGCTACTAGAAATATACCAAACAAAAGCACGACATTTTTTCCCCGCTGAGAATTCACATTTTCGGCCACTTTGAAGCACTTTCTTCATAGGTTACCCACTTCTTTAAATTGAATTTTAGGATTTGACGATTATTTCATTGCTGCACCATCTAAAAAATTGTTTCCTACAAATCACGTATTTACCTTCCTAACCACAAACCGCCATTACGAAAACGAATACACCATCACCAACGATAACAGAATCGGAAGTAAAAAAAAAAAAAGGCATTGCTCATTTGTCTTTGACACTAGCGCTCCATGTTGTCACTCGCGAAAACTCAAAACCTTGCACAATTTACTAATTTGTGTTCAGGGGTGTTAGACGTACCAGGATCCTTGTACACGTACCAGTTTTAAGGGTGCTGTACCATGTACCAGGATACTTTCGTCCTGGTACTTTTGCGTACCAGGATTTCATAATTTTGCATGCAATTGTAATAAAATGCAATATTAAACCGTATTTTCAGCAGAACCTTTCTACACAAAAAGGTTTTTTTTGTACGACAAAACTTTTCCTTAATTCTGAGCATGAATCTGCATTATCCAAGCTTTGCCAAGGGTTGGGCGTTGGCAACACTTACTTGCGTTCTCTTTAGCTAACATCTGCGGTAGACTTGAACCTTTGATTTTTTGTTAACTAGAAATATTCTTTGAATATTTTCAATACTTATTTTCTCTTAAAATACTTAAGACATGTTTTAATACTTCATATTTTTCGTGCCTGTAAGCATTTGCGAATTTTTTTTACCACGTACCAGGTTTTTGTTTGAAGTACCAGCTTTTTGTGGTGTCAGTACCAGGATTTTGGAGTTACCATCTAACACCCCTGTTTGTGTTTCGTCCCGCTGGTGTAGACCAACTACATAATGTACTATACGTGTGGCTTGCGTCTTTCAGCAAGTCATAAATCGTGATACGTTGATTATTTCTAAATAATTCAGTGCTAATGTATAGTGAAAACGAGCGGCTTTCGTACAACTGCACTGCAATAAAATTAAGTAGGCCTAGATTATTGCGAGTTCAATTTTCATTGAGGTAGGCGTGATATGTGTAGGCCTATACAGCAACAACAGTCTCATGAAAGACTTAAAACTAAAATGTTTGTCCTCCAAATTTATGAAATAAAGAGAATCCCAACAGAATTACTCTTAAATATAAATAAAGCATGTGTAATGTGGAAACAAGTCGGCGAGAAAGATGTGATGTTGAAATATTCCATTCAAGCAAGGAAAATAGAGAGGTATTTTCACTGTTCACTGCAATTAGAGAAACTGGTACTTGCAAAACACTTTGGCTATTTATATATACACTATCATTAGCATTAATGTTAACTAACCAACAATATTTTCTCGTCGTGTGCCACGGAATAATGCCCTCAAAACATATTCTGCAAAAAGGATAATGAATCTTTGTCCATTTTTAATTGCTTTAATAGTAAAACATATTTCAATTTCTAACTTTTACTGTATTTCGTTATTATTAAAATATTAAATGTGTACACGAATATGTAAATAATTAACTTCCATAGAAGATTGGATACAGATAAAGATATCACACTTTTATGTTAATTCGCTTTCACTCTAACGAAAATTGTCCAATGCGCATTTGCTAGTCGCAGATTTTTAGGCACTTTGCGCCGTCATGTGACCACTTGCACCTGCATATGTGCATATTTAACACCAAAATAATGCAGCACAGGTGCAAATTTTGCGATGCACCTCTCAAAAGCGATATTTAAACGGCCTCCTGGATAACAGGCTGACAAGGCGACATCATGTTGAAAACAAGAGAAATCTTGCTTATGCTCGCATGTCGGCTCTTTATTCAATGACAAATCGTAACTCCAGCACTTAAGAGTGTGTGGTAGATAAATAAACGCTAAGGACATCAATTAATATATACGCTTTTTTCCGGAGTCAGTATGGACAGAATACTCAAAGACAATCCTAAATAATTGTATTTGCTAACTTTATGAGTAAGTATTTAACCAAAATTACTAATTCGTTACGCGTGATCTCTTGCGCCGCAGTTAAATGCACGAGGTTCTGGTGTCAGAGATTGTGCCTCAGAAGTTCGTAACACTGGAAATAATTTGTTTGAAACAATGGCTAAAAAGATATTGTCTAGGATTGTTATTGTTTGACTTTCGCAACTTGGTTTCAAGAAACTTACAGTTACAGATTAATGCCTATTAAGCTAAACAATGTATTATTAATTTATAACGCTATCCGTCCCATTCTAACATATGCTGCTCCTGTGTGGGCTTACTGCGCGAAATCGTACACTCGCACTTTGCAAATGTTGCAAAATAAATGTCTTAGAAAAGCAACAGATGCACCTAGGAACACTCCTATAAGATACTTGCATGCAGAGCTTAAACAAGAACTGCTTCAAGACGTATTTCGCCAAATGGCAGAGCAATTTTATGCTAATAGCCATGATAATCAAAACCCATTAATTGCCAGCCTTGGGCACTATGATCCTGACGAAAATCATCATTATAAGCGACCAAAATTGCTTTCAGCGCACAGGCCCCCTTATCTTCTCTAGGTCCGGAACCAGCGTGGGCTGTGATTGGTCGAAACTCCGACCACTCGCAGTGCTGCAGTCCCGTGACCTTCTCGCTGGTTTGTAAACTTGATTGTGGTCTGGAACACGAAATACGCTGTCCTGCAACTCGCCCTAGTGCCTTCGCAGCTAATAGTTATTAATTAGCTGGTAAATGAGTTAAATGCAGGCCCCAAGCTGTTGGGATGTAATTAAATGCATCCTGACAGCTCCTAGCCTGGCCGACCAAGGGCGACAGACCTTCTGCCAGTCGCCAGTGGCTCGAGCTGGGCGCTACTTCTACTTAGTGTGCGTATTTTTAGTCATTCTAACACAAAATTATCTATCCATTAATTTAGGCGACACTAGTCGCTTTAATATATGACAACACTGGTCGTATTACTTATAAACACCCCACACACGCTCCGAGAAGAGGCCTGGTATGTATGGCTATCTTTAGGGTTCTCTGCCTGTGCTGACAAGGGCTGACATAATCACATGTCATGCTGCTTAAGCCCATCTGGAAGCCTTCAGTCCCAGTACCGGTGAGAGTTTGCTTGGCAGGAACAGCACAAATACACAAAAAAATAACAAGTCACACTTACTAGGGAAACCTAGGGTAGCTCGTAATAATTAAATTAAATTCATGTAGTTTCCTTTCTCTACGAAAAGAACATTGCGAAGCATTACGTATTTCACAGCATAAAACGCGAAATATACACTGGACAGCCCCAGGATCAGTGGCAGCCACTGTTGAAATTACATTGCGTTATTTAACTAGCTGATTAATATAGTATACACTTACAATTATACACATTTAGCTGTACTATACGTTAGCTATAATGTTATCTGTAGGTCTGGAACTGTCAAGGCCTGTGATTAGCCAGAGCTGCGATTGGCCTGTAGGATAGCGAACAGCCAATCAGAGGGCAGCAGCTGACACAGATGTTTTCTGTGCCCGGCGCAAGGCCCGATGACATATTTTACTTGTTTGTTTTTATTTTTAAAAATATGCTAGCTGATCAGACTTGCCTGGGAGCTAACTAAGGGTGCTAATTTGTCTATTTTAAGTATGTTTTCAGGTATCTACTGGGGATTCAGGAAGGCGAAGTCAATTTATGACCTAGCCCTACACCAGGGCATTGTGCTCACACACAGTGCTCTGGTTAAAACCAGCGCCCTCCCAAATAAAGTAAAAAAGACACAAAGAATTAAATTAACAGTTCCCGCTCTCCTGCTTCACTCTTACTTCACAAATCTACTAATAACCTGAACCTTCCTTCTCTTTCCAGTGCCACTTTCATTTTCAATGCATGTAACTGCTGAGTGGTTGCACTACTATTCTGTCGAGAGGGTTTTTTTATGGTATTATGCCGGTTATTTACTATATCTACTTAGATAATGGCTATGACTGCCCAATCCCTCTCTGCCGCAATGCATGCCTCCTCTGCATGAAATCTCCCCCTTGTAGGTGTATGGGACTCAGTCCTGAGACCTACTTAGGTCCCAATCCTCCCCTTGACCTTCACCATAACACAGTAGATTAGGGTAAGTTAGGAAATAAATTGTAAATCTGCATACAATGCACATGTATAACTCACATATATAAATTTGCTTTAATTTTTTTTAAACATATACATCCATCAACAAGTTGAAGTTACTCAGCACAAAGCAACTGTGATTGCCACCTGGAAAATATTGTTTCTAAAACTTTTTATTCTAAACTAACACAGCGACAAGGAGAGTTCAGACTATTTTTAATATCTGTAAATTCAGTATATTTGAAATTACTTGTTTCATATGCAATGAAACACTAAAATACATCTGAAATTTCACATGGTCGTAAAATGCAAAACATTTGTTGATGCCGTCTTTACTAGTTCATAAACACGCCACCATGTCAGTCATTTTGCGGAACAGTGCAAATCCATAATTTTTTAAAAATATTATTACATAAAGAATGGATGGTGAAACTAAATTGCATTTGTCTAAAATATTCGGTTTATTTATAACGAATTTTGCATGGCTAGATAAATAAAGTTATTTTTTACCATTAATAGATGTACAAGATATGCAGTCATGCAGGCATAATTTGAAACTTCAATTACACGTGAGGGGAACACTGTGTTAACTGTTGCTTTAGGAAGGCCAATAACCCTAATGCCATAATTTTTGAAAGTTATTATAGATGACTGTCAGTGAACATTAGGGACATGGCGTGGTTTCTGGCTAACAGAAACCTACTAGAGAGTTTCTGTACATTTTTGTACAAATGTATCGGATAAATCATGCTAGTATAATACAAATTATTTGAAGTTCAATACACAAGATCTAATGTTGTGTGTGTGAGGTGTGTGTGCATGGGTGAGGTGTGTGTGCATGGGTGAGGTGTGTGTGCATGGGTGAGGTGTGTGTGCATGGGTGAGGTGTGTGTGCATGGGTGAAGTGTGTGTGTTGTGAAAGGTGTGTGTTGTGTGAGATGTGTGTATTGTGTGAGATGTGTGCATATGTGTGTTGTATGTGTCATGTTTTGTGTGTATAGTGTGTGTGATGTGTGTGTTGTGTGATGTGTGTGTTGTGTGAGGTGTGTTTATTGTGTGAGGTTTGTGTTGTTGAGGTGTGTGTTGTTGAGGTGTGTGTTGTTGAGGTGTGTGTTGTTGAGGTGTGTGTTGTTGAGGTGTGTGT
>PNEQ01039452.1:0-21780 GCA_003012365.1 Medauroidea extradentata | reverse complement strand
AATTATCTAACAGCCGCTCCCCCCCCCCCAATCTAAATTATGTAGTATAACTTGGTAGTAATCTGTAAACTTAACTATGTAGGGTAAAGCCACCGTAATAAGATAAATATATTTCATTTAGCCGTAACCCTCACCCATAACTTAACCACTTAACTAGTTTCAGTTTAAGTACCTACCTCGAACTACAGCCACCCAATCACTTTAACTCTTGTGTAAAACGATCAAATAATTGTTTCACAACAGTACCTTCTTCTTCTACTTGGAAGGAATAATTATCTCAATTTAATTACTGTGTGGATTGGTTCCGTTGTGTATAACTCCATCCAGTTGGTTCATAAGACGTAACAATACGTTTTTATAGGCCGTTCGGAATAAAATGAACACTAACTATTTAACCTTTGAAAAATATCACTAGCTGTTACTACATATAATTCAACATTACCGATAGTCTATTGCTTGTATGGTTGGCAACGAAATAACACAACATAGTTCCGTGTTTATTCGTATTTAAATACAACAATACTGAAACAAAATCAACTGACAGCGATATAGTTGTATTTTTTATAATTAATAAACTTATTTTTATCAAACTATGTATGTACATATCGATTGAACAATTTATCTTACACGCGCAAACATAAAGTGACGTGTCCCAGGAGGCTAGACTTTTCCCGTCATTAGCTGTTACACGCGGAAAGATACGAATTGGCTGGAAATAGATCTTTAGCAGGGCTTTTTCGAGTGCTCACTTTATTCCGAACTGCCTATAACATACATAACAAACTGATGTAATCCAGACGGTAACAATAGCCAACAGGACTGTTATCTAAATTTTAATAACAATATATTTCTTTCAGTGCAGATCAAGTACGTATAATTGCCATGACGGTAGAATGTACCTCTCAACGTGTGGCTGAGTGTGTTACTTTATTATTTGTTGCCCCCTCCCCCTTCACCTGATTCACTTCACCAGCGGGACCAAAGAACACGAATTTCCTTTTAAAATTTCGAGCGGGGAAACTGTTGTCGCCGCACAATGGAGTCGACGGGTGTTGCAGCCCTCTCGTCTCGTCGCCAGCCAAGGGGTTTTAAGAAGTCTTTTCAACACAGCGTGCCTTGACAACTCACTCTTCTTTCATCTCTGGAAGGGGCGTGGCTGGGGATTATGTTCACGAGTGATTGCCCCAGGGCAGCATCCTTGGTTTCCTCCCCACACGCCGTAGTTCACTGGAACCCTCTCTCTCTCCTCGTTTTTTATCGCCCCCGCTAAGAAAACTCCGTAACCTACATATAAAAGAAGTTAGGGGCGAACACAGAGGTGGGGGGCAGAGGTGAGGGAAGCCCTACCCTTTGTGCACGGGGAGTTTTAAATAGTTGTTCGATCAGTCAACAGCAACGGCGTTGCAGGTACGTAGGAGGCGCCACCAGCAACGGACCAAGGGATGAAAAACACGTGGAGAATAAACGTTGGTAGACATGGCAGGTGAAGGTTCTTTTTTTCAACGCGGTGAAAATTTCCTTCGGCGCTATACGGGCTTCCTGAAACCAATATTTTTTAACCGTCGTGTGACTTCCCAAGACGAGAGGAAAATAAAACTGCGTGTGTCGAGGACTGAATGAAACGACAGAGGACTCCTTCAAAAGCGTTCAAGGATTTTTTTTTTTTTTTAGAATTTAATATTTTATAAAGATACCCAATAGTTGCTTGTCAAATGTGCAAAAAAAGGCTGGAAGATAATACGTGAACGAAATATCAAAAGGAATTATAATATAAAAAATATCTATACGTACCAAATCGCAATCTAAAAATAAATTTCACAGCTGGTCAAAACTCTCACTGGTTTCACGGCCAACGGCATAAAAGAAATTTATTGAAAATCGTGGTTCACCTTTACAGTTCTCTTTTAAGTTTTTTGGTAGTGTTAGAAGTTATGAAAGCCAACAAATTAATTTAATAAAAAACTAACTAAGATATGGTTTATTGGATAAGACGTAAATAAACTAACGCAAATAAATCTTTGAGGGTGAACACTTTAATATTTGCTTTATCAATTACTTACAATAGATTCGTTCCGAGCACTAAAATGGCCTTAATATCACATCATCAAAACGTAAAATATCTTCATATCGCTAGGAAAATTTGACGGACAACTTTACAATACCATTCTTCTTAGTTTAACGTGCTGTGTCCTGGTCATATAACCTAGGCATTCAAAACATATTTTTCATTCTTTGCTGTGTTAGTAATTATTTATTACAGGGGATAGAGTATAATTTAACTTTATCGGGAAGGGGACAGCGCTCTACGCAGCTTTGAATAGTCATACACAAGCAAAAGACCCGCGGAGCAGGTAAAAGAAAGGCAGATGTAGGTTTTCAGAAAACTTATAGGCCTATTCATAGTGTTACAGTACACTCCACCACAGCTACCCAAGTTACTACTGGTCCATATTTTATGCTCTAAAGAGTTCCCTCGCAACACAAATTTTGTTTCGGCGAAAAAAAAATAATGTGAACTATTGCAAAGTAGTTAGTTACAAATACATTTTTTCGTTTATAAATTGTACAGTAATATTAAGAAAACACTGTGCTCCTGTTAAAATATTGTAGGTTTTAGGAAATCTAAATTGTAAAGTCAATTGTAGTTTTTGAAAGACAAGCGTAACGTTGAAGAAAAATAAAATTGTTCTCAAAGAAAACTTATGAAAGAGTTTATTGACTGTATAGATAAGTTTCTATTGATTATAAAGCAATAATTCTTTGCCGCAAGCTACACAAACCCAAGGAAAATAATTTAACATAGTATATAGAAATTCTTTTAAGGCCTACTGTGTGCTGCCTAGCCATTTCTCGCACATCGTGCGGATCCATGGCATAGCTGAACAGACGCTTCACGAAAAAATGTTTCTTTGCCTAGGGTAAACAAACTATCACATTAATATTATTGAATTACGGTTATTACATTAAAATCACGACATTAGTATTGTTACATAAACACGACGTATGTAATCGTTACATTGGGTGCGATGGTTTGTATTGGCAAGTTTATAGAGTCGATTCCAGCTGAATTCATTTGGAACGGAGGGAGGTGGCGCAACGATAACACGGACTCGCATTCGGGAGGACACTGGTTGGATCCCAGGCTCCGGCCATCGTGAGTTCGGTTTCCCATGGTTTCCCGCAAAAACTCCACGCGAATACTGGGATGATTCCCTAACCAATGCTACGGCCGACTTCTCTCCCAACCCCCGCCATTCTACCATGTTGTGTGTCGACAGCTCTTAACAACCTCGCTATAGACGAGACGTAAAGCCCACATAACCCACTTGGATGCATTCGGCGATTAAGTGTGTTTCAAAATATTGAATCTGAGTTCTTTTTATGAACTGCTTCATTGAGATATTACTGTTACTCATCATAAGAAACGTTTTACTTAACTCGAATCAAGTGTGTGGCATTACTTAAAGAAAATAAAAGGCTGTAATTTAATTTTCTGTTATTACATCTCACCGATATCTTATGACCAACCAGCTTGATAAATACTTGAATTATAAAGTTTTGTTTCGAGGACATCAGAGTACATATAACAGTTTTTTTTAGGCTACAAAATAAACTCTAGTTATTCGTACACAGTCTGATTTTTTTTTTGTTAGTTAACATCTTCGCCCGATAACTTTGCTGCCTTTTCCAAATATTCTGATCTAAATTTATGCACGCACGCTATCAAGATAATGCTGTTTAAAGACACCTAATGGACTCAAATAGTCAAAGACAAATTTAATCTGAATCGGTCATTCGATATTTAATAAAAAATGTGATATAGTTTTTTCTTCTATAAGTTCCCTCGTGAAGTCAATTAAATTGTCAATTATCACAATCACTACAACAAATTATTTGAAAATTCTTACTGAAAACAATTAAGTCAATGTCATTCCCGCATTTAATTTACAATATGATATTCGAAAATACAGCAGTATGTGCTCAATATATGAAACTTACTTTATTCTATAGAAAACGCATAAAACGCATTTTAAGTTTAATTTTTTTAAATAAAATAATTTTTCACTTTTTTATTCAGCACACAGCCAAACTCCTTTAAGTTGTCAAAATAACATTCAAAACACTGAGGGATGATGTAAATTTCACAGTCCTAAAGAGTTGTTTATTATAACGTAGAAACTGTGAACGGAACACTTTATTCTGCATACGGAAAAATCTAATTTATAGAACAAACGATACATAATTTGTGTAAGAAACAATTTTTTGTCTATATAAGATACAATAGGTCTGTACAAGAACAATATGTCCTGTACAAGGAACAGTTTGTTCTGTACAAGGAACAATCTCTTGTCTAATAGAAATAGTATGTAGCATAAAATTAATAATATATTGTGTTGAATAAACAATCTGTTGAACAAAAGAAACGACCTACTGTGTAAATTAAACATTATGATTAAAAGAAACACATTTCTGTGTAACTTCTCTGATAGAAGTTCCAGACATGAACAAATCAGAAAGGTACAATAAACAGCATGTTCTGTAAAAGAAACAATATGTTCTGTAGAAGGTACAAAGTGCACTGTTGACGAGAGCATTCCGGACTGTAATGATAATCAAACTTAATTGAAAACCCTACTTTAACTTGTGATTTCATACGACAATTTATAACAACACTTAAGCTATTTGTTAATTTTAATACGTTTTTACTCTCGCTTTCTTGTCTGTCCGGTCGGAACAAATTTCGCAATCGATCTTTAACTAACTTCCCGATGAGATAGAGACCTAAAACTTTAAAACATAGCTCAGGTCTGGATGACAATGCATCATTAGAGAAAATTTTTTAAATATAATTAATTATTTGTATAAGAAACATATTTCTTAATAAGCCGTGTTAAGGGCATGGACCCGAGTTTCTTCGCATTTAACGACAATTATTTTTTAAAACATAAATGGGAGCCGATATCGTAAAATAGCTTCGTAACTTTGTTATGACTGGTTTAAACTGCATATTCTAATTTGGTCGAGTCACAAGACTGCAAAATAGTTGCTAATTAGTTAATTAACGAAATTTCCTTCTAACTGAAAAATTAGCTAAACCTATCATGCAGTTTGTTTCGAAAAATTACATCACATAGTAAAACCAATTTGCAACAAAGTTACGAAGCAATTTTACGATATCGACTCTCGTATGGATTTTAAAAAATAATTCTCTCGAAAGCCGAGAAACTCTGGCCCAAGCCCTTAATCTAGCTTCCCGATGAGATACAGCCTTTAAACATAGCTTAGGAAAGGATGGCAATGCGATATTAAGTGGAAAATAAATAGTAGGAACGTAATTTAAGAAATAAGAAAATATTTTTTACAGATTACGTTTGCACACCACACGACTGCAAAATTTCGCACGTACTAGATTAACAAGTACAAATCATATTAAATAAATATTGTATTATATTGAATTACAAAATAATGTATCAAAGTACAAAACAATATTAAATAAATAAAATAATGTATCACAATTTAAAACTTACAAAAAAGTACAAATTAATATTTCCTTGTACGGTTATAACGAAAAACGTGGGACGCATTAAATATAAAATACTAAGTACTGTATAGAGTATCCGTCTTCGAGCAGAGCCAAACAATAATTTATATCATTTGCAGTGCAATAAAATTGTAAGTGACTAGATTAACTATTCAAGCATCAATTACCAAATATTGCATGCTCTCCACGTTTTTCGTTCTATTCTTACACGCGTTTTCGCAGGAGAAATTATTTTGTACGAGGTATACTGTTTTTATTTAATACTATTTGTATAATATCCTAATTGCTTTTTTCCTTACAGACCCGAAAAAAATATATAAATATGTACTTATTATCTCTTGACAGCACACGACCATTTCTTCCGTCAGAACAGTAAGTTATATGAAGGTTAGGTATTACTGACGAAATGTTCTACGGAGACTAGTGTAATAAATGTCCAAGTGAAGAAAGTAATCGTAACTTGCTTTGTGAAGGAAAGCAGGCCAGGAAATGTGCTCCGGCGTGGAATAACGACCTAGGAAGAGCAAGCGAGGGTTCCGTCACTGCAGAGTCACGTGCGCGGCGAACAAGTCAGGCGGCAAGCTTGCAGGAATAATAAACCACTCGCTCGCAGGAAGGGAGTTAACGAACGATGTAAGAGGCACGTGCTGCTATTACGACGATGCCACCCTCCCCCCTCGAGTAGGTTCATCGACGGGACGAGAGAGGATAATTCGTGCGACACAGGGGTTGAGAGATTCGTGTCTGTCGCTCGCTGGTCGAGGGCGATGAAGCGCGAAGGTTTTATTGCGTCGGCGTGCGACGTGACGAGGGTGAAGATCGCTAACACAGGCTGCTTGCTTCCAATTGTGTTTAGCGACACGGCCAGCATTACTGCGACATTGCTCCAGTTGGTATAGACTGGTAAAACTTGCATGTTCGCTGACATGTAGTCTAGCCTCCAAAAAAAAATGTGTTCTCAGGCAAACAGCAGCTTTTCATGAAGGGAGTCATTTGAACTTAACGTCACTTGTCCTAAAACTCCACATGGCCTTAAAGTCATTTAGCATAAAATTCACTTCGCATAAACGTTACCTGGCCTAAGAATCACTTGGCCTAAAGTCATATGATGTAACAGCCGTATACCCTAAAAATCACTTGGCCTAAACTGCACTTGGCCTATAAGTCACTTGGCTAGTAGGCACTTCGCCTAATGATATTTTAATCCATATGACTTTAGGCCAGATTGAGTCTACCCTTGCACAATGATTCGGTCTGCATTCAGTTGCATATTAATTACTGGCTCAGGACCCCTAGAAGGAGGTGGCAAATGAGTCAAAAAGGAGCCAGTTGCGAAAGTAACACTTGTTTGAATTCTAGCCTGCACCCAAAATAAAAATGGAATTTACAGGAACCTACCAACAGGAAAATTAATGTTTTAGGAACAAGTATTTAATATTTATCATTAACTGAAATCAAGGTGTGGAGTTGATAGTTAAAGAGATAATTTGCTTACAATATAAGTGCATCTAACTAGGCGGAGCCGTGATTAAAATGCTCGCCTCTCATTAGGTAGGACTTGGGTTTGGTTTCCAGCTTCGGTCATCCTGATTTCGGGTTTCCAGTGTTCTCCGAAATCACTCCGGGCAAATTTTAAGAAGTTTCCTTTCTAAAGGCCCTGGCAGATTCCATTTTCCACCGGTTACCTTTGCCAACCACACAAAGCGGTTCGAGGGTACGCAAAATATCCAATAAATAAAATTTGTACACCAGATACTTAAGTACTTAAGAAGGTTAAATTTGGTTACACGAATTTTATAGTAAAATAAATTAGAAATGAAGCAATGCTTGTAACTATCATTCCCTGGTATTTCATTGGTCACGTATGATATAAAATTTTTATAAAGTAGTATAAATGACTTTAGTTAGATACAATTAGTATAGGCCGTTCGGAATAAAGTGAACACTAAATATTTAACCTTTGAAAAATATCACCAGCAGTTACGACATACAATTCAACATTACCGATAGTCACTTTACTGCTCGTATGGTTGGCAACGAAATAACACAACATAGTTCCGTGTTTATTCGTATGTAAATACAACAATACTGAAACAAAATAAACCGACAGCGATATAATTGTATATTATATAATAATAAACTTATTTTTTTATCAAACTATGTATGTACATATCGACTGAACAATTTATCTTACACGCGCAAACATAAAGTGACGTGTCCCAAGAGGTTAGACTTTTCCCGTCGTTAGCCGTTACACGCGGAAAGATACGAATTGGCTGGAAATAGATCTTTAGCAGGGCTTTTTCGAGTGCTCACTTTATTCCGAACTGCCTATATATCGATATATAGCTAGATTAGCAATAGCTAAGTACCTGCAAATTCGGTGTTTCTTTCAAACACATGCAAGAATTCAAACAACTTTAATGTCTTGTCACTGTCGTAATTTTTCTTAACTTATTTGACACCATCTGGAATGTGCTGCGCTTATAATAAATAAATAACTAAATTGAATCAACCATGTGGTACTACTGTGCCAGCGAGTAGTCTATGCGTTGCTGTGGTCTGCCTTAAGGGGATTATTATTTTTGTATGCTACGCAACAGGTATCTGAAAACGCGAATTTTTCCAAGATCTAGCAACTGACAATGGAATACATTTCTACTTCTCGCATGAACTGTTCAATGTACTATATTGGGAAAAAATACCTTCAGCGCTGTAGCTGTTCGGACATATCAAAAATAATATGAAGTTTATACTGCACCGAAAAAGTGGAATAAAAATAAATTTAGAAAAAACTCTACAAGAATGATTTTGTTCGTCAAATGAAGTATACTATACGGTCGACAGAACCTTAATGTAGGTTAGAGAAGATCCGCTTTGTAGCTAAAGTTAACTGACTCCACTACATTGTTCATACATATCCTCTACAGACATTAATTCCTTTATGTTATCTGGATTTTAGGCATTTTTATTTCGAAGTTTAGGCATTTTTATTTCAAATTTTAGACATTTTTATTTTGCAGGCTGAGATTGTGTGAGATGGGGCAACAGTTACAGGCTGGACTCTAACTCACGAGGATTTGGGTTTGAATCCCGGGTCCAGGCATTCCGATTTCCTTTTTTATGGTTTCCTGAAATCACTTCAGGCCATTGCCGATTCCTCTCCCAGATCCCGTGGTTGTGTCGAGCTGTGTCATCGTCTCTAATAACTTCGCTGTCGACAAGACGTAAGAAGCACTTACTCTACCTCTCGTAGACACACAACACGGCTTGTGATGGTAGTGTAAATTGTGTCTGGCGATTTATACATGTGAAAGACCGTAGATACAATGTCCATCCACACCACACGGAACAATTACACCAAATGTATCAGAAACTGTTGAGAATACTCCGCTTTGAAACTTAAGTGTACAGAAACCAAAAGCACACCACTGCTATTTCATTCAGCTCAAGTCCGAGAGTCTTTTTTTTTTTTCGCGAGATTTTCTGTTACAGAATTCCTTGATGTTTACGTATGTAGTGCCCAGGAGTGTGTTATTTCGTTAAAGAAACCGTTATTACTTTTCTGTAATTTGTTTGACATTTTTGTTAACGTAAATACTCTTCTACCAACCCAAGTTTACATGATGTTACCACAGAATAACTAATGATTAGATAATGATATAGCGAGAAAAATTGTCTGTTTGCTGGGTTTCAACGCACGTTTAACTTATGAAAAGATAACTGGATTTCGCTTGTACGCGGAGCTGTAACCCTATTCGACTGAGCCAACAAGAATCTCGCTATTATAATATTTGTTGCCTATTATTAAGAAGTACGACATTTTCGCGGATTCATCTGGCAGTAGCCTAGATTTCTCAGTCCTGTACACGCTCTGGATACAGTCGATTATTCATTGGCTTACAACCTTACAAGCGATAGCTCTAGGAATTATTTCCTTATTTACTACTGGTTTGCGGTAGTCAAATGCGTTTCGTGACAGCCGCCAGCTAATCACCTACGTGATTATGAAGTATACATTTTGGCGTTCAACCTGACCTGGAAGGTATTTGCGAAATTGACGTACCTCTACCTATTATTGATCTGTAGACGGCTATGTTGTGTCAGACGTATATCACCCAATCATACATGTCGCAAAAAACGGCAGTATTTTTATAGATATGTTGGCACAAAAAAAATTCCCGATATACCATCATCTCTACTGACGATATTATTAGTTGTGCCACGATTTTATGCCGAAAAAAATTTTTGCAACATTTTGTTTTAGTGCGTTATGTGCAGCTCTGTTTTACATCGCATGTGATCGGATGATTCTACTCTAACCTGCCTTGACAAATTACAGACGAACGGAGTCACAATAATCTTATTCTAATTGGTGCAGTCAATTTTTTTTCGTGGCCAGGGCCAAGCAGAGTAGAACCCATTTTTTCTCCCTGCAACCACGCCCTTTTCTGGGTAATGCAGGGAGAATAGGTTGCCTTTTATATATATTATTTTTATTACTTAATGTCGTTTGCTTGTTCATTGATGTGGTCATCATATCCATGGAGATATCTTGTCTTGATTTGATTAGTAATCTTCCTCTGTTTCATCTGGGTTCTCTGCTAGCCAGGAGTCGAACTCTTAAAGTCTCTTTCCTACTTCCTTTGCAAATATCTTCATAGAGGCTGCTCCTTCTTTGGTTAACATCATCTCTCTTACATCAATATCTTCATCTTCTCGGATATTGTGTTTTCTTTTCAGGTCGATCCTTAGATCTTCTATTTTCGGGCAGTTTTGTATAATGTGAATTACATCATCACTTACATTGCAGATTCTGCAGAGGGGTGACTCAACTGAATTAAATACATGCAATTTCTATTTATAATTACCATGACCAGTCATCAATTGCGACATGTAGTGGTCTGTCACAAACCATTGATGTTTTAGGCGTTCGTCTACATTAGGAAATATACAATGTCTTAATTCTACCTTTTGTGGATTCGTCACATCTTTCTTGCCAATTCCTTAGTGTGTCTGCCCTTGCTTCACTTTCCTTAACTTACTGGGTTTTGACCCTCCAAACTCTTCTATGAGGTTTCCCTTTTCCCAAATTAGCTGGTCGAGTGGTATGGCTTGTGCAGTCGAATGACAAACGTGTCTGAACAAAGACATGTTGCAAATAATCATGAAGCAAAGCTGCCGATGTGCACGTGAGACAGAAACAAAAAGGGCCAATAATCCTTTTCGCGATAAAATCGTGGCCCTACTTATTGGAGACACGAAAATTTTCTAGTGAGTGGCCGGTTTTACTTCAGATAATGGAGGCCGTGTTTTCATGTAGGTTTGCTATTGGTTCCGAAACCTTAGTGACGATTTCAAAACGCAGTGACCAGTAACGAACGCAACTGACATGTACGGGAGTTTGAGAATGTAACTTTCCAAACGAACTTGCAACATTTCAGGGTGTCTGTTACTTTTTATAGGTAAAGGAATAATGTCTTTGAATGTTTCTTGCAATGTGACAAAATAACGTAATGTACTATTGCGGACATACGCATTTGCAATAATATGTCGTCCCAGTAATCTTAGAAATGAACTAAGAAAAAACAAGCAAACGAAAAAAGAAAAAAATAGAAAACAAGCCTAGTTTGACTGTGTCAACACACCCACAAACAAAAGAAACAGCACATGAAAGATTCCACAAGAAATGAGTCAACAACAAATAAAGCAAAATAAAATAAACATGCAACAATAAAAGTCGAAACACAAGACTAAAAAATCCATAAAATTCAGGGCATCACAATCAAAACAGCACAGACAATACTGCGACTAAGACAATAAAGGACACAAGACAGAATAACAACGACAATGTCACAGACAACAGACTAGACGACACAACGACGAAGACACAAAAAATGCAGTGGACTTTTAACAATGACTTGAATGTTATAATTCACTGTAAATTACCGGCCAGTTGTTAATTTGCTGCTACTCATTGGCACAGCAGTTCGTGAAGGAATAGAAGAGACTCGAGTATACGCAGGACAGTGGATTCTAATACTCGGGTAATTTAACTCGCGGAATTATTTGTTTTTCCTACGTATTTATTCTGCGACGTGTCTAGCCTCCAAAGACGGCGCTAAGCAAGAAGTGTGAACTGAAAAATGACATGTGGATACCACCAGGGACGTTGTTCTGGATAGCAATTTCCTCACTACAGTTTGTTGTAACCTCTAATTGCTTGGGACTAAAAAATAACAGCGACATTTCCAGATAAAATGTCACTATTATACTTTCGAAAACCATAGACGCAGCCAGCAAACTTGCTCTGAGGGAGCCACAACTTACTGTTTACATAAGCAAACGCGTTTACAAGCGGTTATACAAGACATAAACCTCGGTTACTTTGAACATGTTCAGCTGAAGTGAATAGTACACGCAGTCAAAACATTTTCAGATCTCGGTAAATTAGTAAATATTCATTGATTTCGAGTAGTTTTCTCTGGCATAATTTCCTGACACCGATCTACCTGTAATAAGTGATAAACCTCTAATAATCAGTGAATATTGACTTATGTATATTAAGGTGTAGTGTTGAAGTGATGACGAGTACAACGCGAAAACGTTTCGTGCCAACATGCCCTTGAAAACGCTATAGTTCCTTTCAACATATATATAATTCGGTGATATACATCCGACACAACGCAGCTGTCTCCAGACCAATAACAGGCTTCAAATATTACTATATCTTGATTGTTATTGGCTCAGTCAAATATGGTAACAACTCCGAGTACAAGCTGAAGCCAGTAATCTTCTAGTAAACTGAACGTGTGTTGGAATTCAGCAAAAAGTCTCAAGTTTCCCCACGATAAACCATAATCTATAAGTATGGTACATTATGTGTTCCATATTTATGAAGTTACAGATTTAATTGATGTCATACAGTTTAGGCGTGACCTCGAACATTCGTTCAGTTTAAAATTCTGTCAAAGAAACTGCCGGCTGTGCTCAATTTGAAAATGTTGCAGACCTCCGTATAACCACGGCACAAGAAAACACACCAACACTAACACAATATGTTTATAGAAACCCCAGATTTTTTTTTTGCATCAACATGTTTCAGTGCATCACGTGCACCCCTGCAGCTCATCTTCATGTTCAGTGACTGTACATTTATAACTGCCAGAATCTCAAGGTTTTACCCGCAAATCACATATGTGTGGTGTCGCAGTATATGTATTCTGATTGGCACAGTCAGACAAAAGAGCGACGCCTCTGCACAAATAAACACTTGCCAACTATCACGTAGGAGACAGACGTGTATAAAAGTCATCGAAACAAGCTGTTACAAACATCTCTTCACCAAAGCAGTCCTCTTAGATAAACAACTGCAAATTACACAATTTTTTAAAAAACTAAATACCAACGAACGTGTTTACCCGACAAAATCATTAATATTTATGCCGAGTTTGCAATGCCACGACAGTCCGGCAATACATTCCCACCAACGTCGAAAATTTCTCTACAATCCATCAAATACAAGGTCATCCCAACCCGATTTAGAGTTGAGAAATTTTTGTCGGTGTCGACGGATATGTTGTCGGACTGTCGTGGTGTTCCGACAGAACAAAATTTATCTGTAAGCACATATAAATTTAGATTTTAAATTAAGGGAAAAACAAATGTAGTTACTCATTTTCACTACCTGCATTAATGATGCAAAACGATTCTAGATTCGCACTAGTTACATTAAAATAGGTGCTGCAGAATTATGATAATTACTTCATTTATCTATGCATCCACGGAGGAGAGCTATTTTATGAGTTTATCCCGCTGTTTGACGAGAGCTATTTGTTATATATCTCGCGGGAGTATTTCAGAATGACAATCTTTCACTGTGGGGTGTGAGGGATGGTTGATGCCACCCCTAACCCAACGCCGGGATTTTCGACTTCCCTGCTGCTGGCGGGGTTGTTGGGTAGTTTAGGGCCTGGAGGGCAGGAGGGCGTACTGAGGAGATGCTGCTACGGGTGATTGATTGGGAATCGATTCCATCGTCATTCCTGCGGTATGCACGCTGCGGGCCGTTGCCAGGGATTTTTTTCCCCTCGCCATAGACAGGATCGCGCGGCGAAAAACACCCGAGCACAACGTCCTACGATCAACCCCCTTCCCTTCTTTTCTGGAGGTTGTAAATGTAGACTCCTCCCATTCTCCTTTCCCCTCCATTAACCACAAGGACAGCTCTTCTAGGGGTACATAGCCCATGACATTCTCATACCATTCCAATATTTAATGCTACGTGCATATTCATTATTCGTGCAGTATACATTTGCTTAGTCAATTACCTTTGTCGTGGTCATAAAGACGGCCCGAGACATCAATTAAGTCTAAAAGCGTAAATTTAAAGTGTGTATAAAGATGTTTCTTCCTATCAAATGTAGAAAAGCACAATAACAGCAATCATAAGTAACTTTTTTTTTGTTTTAAAAAATCTTAATATGGAAATCAATGATTTTTGTTAATTGTATTCCTACAAGAAGAGTATGAGTACAAATTTTTCCAGAGTGATGCATTAGAATACTGTAAGCCTATCGTTTATTCAGTAATAAAATTTATTTAATATCGCAGCCATTGATTGCGTGTTAGATGGACAAAAAATTTACCCAAATAGTTGGTAACAACTATAAGCCTACGTAAATTTCTGTTTTTATTTTTAAGTTATGCGTATTGGGTATAAACAAAATGCTATTTTCAATTACCGTTAATAGTTAGATTTTAACCTGCAACCATAACATGATGGTAGCAACAGAAATAATAAGATATATATCTGTGTAGCGCATTACGGAACTTACTCCGCGCTGTGTTGCCACATTATGAACGTAAAATGCCATCGTACTTACATAATTTTGCCAATAACAAATTTGTTCTAATTTTGCCCAAGATTCGCGCGGTATACTTCTTATGCTGCAGTTTCTCAATATCTTTTGTGTGTGTGTGTCTGTTACTGTCACTTTTATGTGCATCAAATTATGGGCTCAGGTTCAAATCTCGACCAATTCAAACAAAAACATATATTTACTTGACCTAGCACACACAGAACAATGCCTAGACGTGGCCCGCAAGAGGGTAGGCCTAATTTCCCTGTACGGTACTGGCGCATTGTACGGATTTTATAAAATCGCATTTAGCCATTATAGCACTTTCGTCTCGTAATTAGCCCAGGATTCTGTTTCTCTCTCTGTGTGTGTATAAATTTTATTTTGGAGGAAAAGGAAGATTTGCGCACGTAAAAAAGTCCTTGGCTACAACGGTGACGTCACTACTGCTGTGAGAATTTTTTTATGCATGCAATAATAGCCAGCAACGTTTAAGGGGTATGGAATGGTAGAGGCGAGTGGGAGGCTGGAATACTCATCCGTCAATAAAATCTTATCTACCCATCAAAATTCGATGATTTTTTTTTGCCGAGTAGATATTATATCAGCGGACGTTAATTTGTATATACAGCACTATGCGATAATATACTTTACTTTTGAGTAAAAAATTAAAAACAGTTTTTAGAAAAATAACGGCTTGAGACCACAAAATCTACGAAAAACTGTAATTTTTATAATTATAATAACGTCTCGACCGTTATAATAACCGAACTTTAAAATTCTCGCATTTTTATTTGAAAATAATTTTAACATCCGTAAACTTCTCGTGCAGAGATTTTCACAAAGTAAAAATTATTTTCAAATAAAAACCCGAGTTTTTTTTTTTAATTCGGTTATTATAGAAGCGTAGACATTATCATATAAAAAATTATAAACAGGACAGTTTTCCGTTTTAGTAGGTGTTGTGGTTTCAAGCCTTTATTTTTCTAAAAACAGTTTTTAATTTTTAACTCTAAAGAAAAGCATATTACCGCATAGTGCTATACAAATAAACGTCCGCTGATAAAATATCTACTCGGCAAAAAAAATCTCATCGAATTTTGATGAGTAGTTCACATATTATTGACGACCGAGTATTCCAGTCTTCCGCTCGACGTCGTACCTTTCCATATCCCTCAAACCCGTGTACAAGCTGTAGTGTGTTTGGCACTAGTTCATTGTAAGTAGTCTAGGAAAGTTCTCTAGCATACCACATAAACTTATTTTCATTTAGTATGCAGATTGCTGCAATATCTTACACATTATATACTCTCGGGTTACAAACATATGTTACTAATATTAGATTTAAGTATATTTGTTGTCATGTTGAAATCTTACAGCCATAAATCAACGCAAACCGTTAAAAATATTTTACAAATAGTAGGTTGCCACGCGCAATGCAAATCTTCAAGATAAACGGATTTATTAGAAAACCTATACACGTCCCTGCATAGTCTTCGTTTTCGAATTTGCTAAATGCATCTGTTGATATTTGCAGGTGTTTCGATGTCTGTATAAAAATGAGCAATCCTAGGATACAGATTGAAACTATAATTTCGTAAAATTTTTGCGCGGTTGAAGGAATTACGCCTGGACGAATATGCAACTATGGTGAATTGTTTTCATTATAAAAATTGTTCTGTTAGATTTGAATAAAGGGGTGAAATTACAACTATGTACAGACCACAGACCACGTGCGTTGTGATACACATTTCCTAGAGATTCTTAATACTCGAGGAAGAGACGAGGTGGCGCGTCAGTAACACGGTTGGTTCGCATTTGGGAGGACCCAGGTTCGATCCCCGCCTCCAGCAATCCACAAACCGGTCCAGGCGAATGCTGAGGTGGTATCTTAATAAGGGCAATGGCCGACTCCTCTCCCAGCTCCTAACATTGTACCAAGTTGTGTGTCGCCGTCTCTAACGACGAGACGTAAAGACCTCTTACATTACCTTAAGTTGGAAGGTGTGAGGCCGTAGTGAGTGAGTGAGAGATTATGATCAGAGCTTAAGGGTGTTCATGTGGTAAAAATTCATACTTTTATATTTGCCTGGCATAGTGTTAGTTTTATAGACGTTACTTGTGACTACATTTTACACTTGTATAAATTTTTTAGCTCTCATAGTTTTCCCATAGTGACATGTCAAAGTCACAATTTGCAAGTTACAGGAACATAGATACAACGAAAACCAAGTGGCTTGCTCGAATGAAATAATTTACACTGAAATTAGATATAATGGGCACTGTGCTAAAAGATTTAAAAACATAGAATGGAATTCCTTTGTACTATTTAAAAAAATCCTAAAATGACGAAAATTTATCTCATTTATGGCAATTTTTAAAAAAGACAAAATGACTTTGTTAAGTGTTTTTAAATATTTTAGCACAGTGCCCATTATATCTAATTTCAGTGTAAATATTTCATTCGAGCAAGCCACTTGGTTTTCGTTGTATCTATGTTCCTGTAACTTGCAAATTGTGACTTTGACATGTCGCTATGGGAAAACTATGACAGCTAAAAAATGTCTACAAGTGTAAAACATAGTCACAAGTAACGTCTATAAAACTAACACTATGCCAAGCAAATATAAAATTATGAATTTTTACCACTTGAACACCCTTAACATCGAGGTCTTCAGCGCTGGTGAGGTGTGACATGTGGTGAGTATGGAGCAGCGCCGGAATGAAGGAGCAGGCGAAACGGGAGATCCCCCAGAAAACCCGCCGACCAGCGGCATCGTCCGGCACGGTTCCCACATGCGAAAATCCGGGGTCCGACCCCACCGGGAATCGAACCCTGATCGCCTTGGTGGGAGGCGAGAGGTCTGACACCTCGGCCACCGCGGCCCCTTGTGGCGCCATAGTGAACCTGGTCCGTTTTTGCTACCTGAAATGTGTAAATTGTTGTCTTCTACCTTAATTAGTTGTATCTATGACTCAACAAATATGATCCGTAAATTCAATGAAGAATGCGTCATGTATACTACTACTGAAGTTTATGGTTAGTGTCTGAATTTAAACGTTTTTTTTTCGATCATTTAAAAAAATGTAATTTGTTTACTACTGTATCAGACCAATTATAGGATATGATTAATTGATAACAATAGATAGATAGAGGACACATTACGACTGTATCTGGAAAAATCTACAATATAATTATGAACAGGGTATCACAGAGTTACATTCGAATACTTTTTTAAATACGGTTTAGCGTTTAAAAAGACACAAATGCAAATTGTACAAAATTTCAAAAATATATACTGTCGCAGTAGACTACGTATATTGAATAGTATCTTACGTGGTTGAAAACGGTAAACATGAACATATTTTTCAGTTCATTCAAAACAATTTTTTTTAAAATCACCTCATTATATAAGAGAAGAGGAGAGAATAATCGAGTATCACAATTACGTATATATTTTTTCTTACGCAACTTAAAAATCGTAGTGATATTTTACATGCAGTGTTGGTGCGTTGCATGCCACGGTTTTGAAATTACTCACGTGACCTCTCATCGCCTCTGGCAGCCTGTTATTTCAGCCAGCTCAGTTACCCGATTCTCTGGCAACTCTGTTGCAATAATAATTGCCTGCGTGCAAAAACCAAACACTTTGGGATTGGCTGATATTGAGCACAGCCATCAGTTTTCAGTGTACCGAAAGCCAAACGCGAACGAATCCGGCAGCTGGATTTATAATAGCGTAGTTGGTTTTGTTGTTGCGTTTAGTAATCTGGCATTTACATCCGCTTTAATTATAATCTTGCCGCTTTCAATCATCCACCCCCTCCTCCCCCTATCCAGCATTACCGAACTAAAACTGCATGCCACTGATGGTTTATAAGCGTTAAATTAACAAGCTCCTAGCGTATAAAATTTTGTTGCTAGTTTTTTACGAACACATTAACAAATATTGCAGCAAATGTTCAAAGTTATTTAGCCACAAAGTTACATATGACTGGTTTATTTTGATATGTTACTAAATAATGGAAGTGTTTGTTATGAAAGTTAATTAAAAGAGTATGTCGAAAAATGTTTTGATTGTTTTCTTAACTTTAGATTCGTTTCAGCCTGAAAATTCGAAGTTAAAATTACATATCAAAATTAAGTCTAGGATTATTAATAACTGCAATTGCCCATTGAGTGAGTGAGAGATTTTGGTCAGCGGTCAACATCGAGGTATTTAGCGCTGGTGACGGGTGATATTTAGAGACACTGGAAAATCGCGAAAATGTTTAAAAATAGTCTCCAATAAACCGTGACACGTGTGAACAGTTTTGGGACAAATCACACACGCTGTGTGTCCAATCTGTAAGTTCTAACTGGGCCTGTTGTAGAAAGAAATAATGCTACAAATAAACGATAGCCAATGTTGATACGAAACATTCAGTGTTATATACATCACGTTGGAGTCTAGCAAACAGTCAACTATTCCCGCGATTTTCCAGTGTCTCTAGTGATATTATATGTGTATGGAGCAGCGCCGGAATGACGGGGCGGGGGAAACGGGAGATCCCTGAGAAAATCCGCCGACCAACGGTATCGTCCGGCACGATTCCCACATGCTAAAATCTGGGGGCCGACCCCGCCGGGAATCGAACCCTGGTCGCCTTCGTGGTAGGCGAGTGATCTGACCACGTTTTTTTATTTGTTTTATTTATTTATTTATTTATTTATTTATTTATTTTTTTGAAAATGTTTGGTGCAGCGGCGATGCGGAAGCTTCCGCATCACCCCTGCACCAACCATTCCCCTCTTTGAAGTGACGTGATTCGAGTGACCCCAATACTTTACGTGTGACAATTTGCATAGTGACAAGTTTTGAGACCCAAATGGACAAACACAAATTTACACCGAGCCAGACGTGGGAATCGAACCCAGAACCCCCCGCACCAAAGCCGGCCGCTCAACCAACTGAGCCACGGGGGGTCGGCACCACTCGGCCACCGCGACCCCCGGTAGTGTACTAAATTTCATTGATTGATGTATTGTGGTTTCTTGTTTTATTTACATATTTACAATTTTTTTGTTAAGAAGTCAAAATACAATATTTTTTATTTATATCTACAGTGCTGCTGTTACGTTACAAAGGATAAGTGCGGTGGTCAAGACTCCCGCCTCTCACTTACGTGATCCAGCCTCGATCCCCGGCGGGTTCGGGCCCAGATATTTAGCACATGGGAAACGTGGCGGTCGTTGCTGTTTGCCAGCGGGTTTTCTCGAGGAACTCTCGTTCCCCCGCCTCATCTCATTCCATCGCCTCTATTCCTCGGGCCGAAGGGCGACAGGCATGTCTCGCTAGTCATGCAGTCGACTCACCCTTCACTCCGGCCTACTCTAACACACGATGTAAAAAAGAAGGCTGGGACACGTAGTGGATTTCATTCATTCAATTTCATAAAGCGTAAAGGAGAAACGGGGAAGAAATAATTTTTATGTGCAAGTTTTGTATTTTAAAAATGTTTGTGCTGACAGCAGAAGTCTCTGCCAAGCTTACAATTACGCCTTTCAAAGGGAATCAATTTCAAATTACTAGTCAGTGGATCAATTTTGATGATAATGTTTAGAAAAAAAGCATTTAACGTAAAATATTTTAAGAGTATTTCATTTTCATTTTGTTTACTTTTACTATTTAACGTATATATAATTTAAATTTTAAACTTATGAGTACGCACACACACACACACACACACACACACACACACACACACACACACACAATCATTTGTAGAAATAATTGTAAATGAATCCAAAGAGAAACACTTATTCACGTTTCAAACGGTAAGTATCTATAAAATCGATCTTTAGAGAATTTGTTTATGTCATCACTAGCCTTCCCCCGCAAATTTGTTCGCGTGATTTTCTACTTAATACCGCTTTGATCTGGGCAAACTTTCAGACCAAGTACTCCAAATTATCTTAATTGATTCGTAAAAATAAATACGTTTAAATTTAAAGTTTTTCCAAAAAAATTATTAAAGGATATTGAAAAAAAATTCCGGTACTTGAAATTTTTATAAGTTATAATATATATATAATGATAATAATGTTAAAAGCTATAAAGTACTGTAATTTTAATTTCCAATAAAAATGTAAAAAAAAATTTTTTGTCATAAATTATGGAGATCGCGTCAAAGGGAATTAATTATCGCTTGAGAGCCACTGTAAAAAAAATCGCTAAATATTTAGGGTGCCACCCTGATATGCCACCAAACTTGCTTAAAAATTTTAAATTATGTACGTATAGATTACACATACATTCTAGTTAAACTGAGTGGCTGTAAGCGAAGTAGTCAAGCCCCTTAAACAAATAAAGTACGTCCTATATTCCAAATTCCGTCTGTGGAGGTAGAAGGTAATTTAACGGGTGTTGCTTTTACCAATAATACTACAGTCGCCATGTTTATTTTGTCAGAAGTTTGCGGTGGGAGAAGTTGCCAACCTGGAGTCCGTGTTCAGCCAGGGCGTCCAATCTCAAGCGTCAAGATCCAAGGATGAACAGGAGAGAGCCCCGGCTTTAGCACAGCCCCACTCGGTGTCGGCTCTATCTCACGGTCTCTCGTGCCATGCCGCGGGGTCTTAATCCGCGCACTCCCATTAAAGCTGATATTTCCAACACCAAGTCTTGTATTTTATTACACTGTGTGGCTCTATCATTATACGTACATAAATACGTCTTCATTAAGTGTTGGTTGGACCTGTCACAAGAGCTGTGCTGTAGCGTAGCATGAAAAGCAATTATTCATGTGGAGTGTGGAATTATTAAACGTGTTTCCAGTGCGTTTATCTACGAAAACAATTCACACATTAAACTATGTATATGTCGTTTGAAAAATACCATCCGCCTAGCTTTTTTCACATTGCTGTATCTGGGAAAATACAAGTCGTGATCGTAAAACATTATGAAACAATCCTGCATTGGGCTTTAAAGGGGAGTGTAAGACAATTTTTTTTTCGATCAGTAACATATTGTTACAAGCTTGCGGGCTAGGTACGTTTTGGGATGGAGGTCTTGATAAAATAAAGAAAATAAAGCTTACCTAGTTTATTTACAACTGTACATACAAAAATAACCTATGTCTACAATGATTTACCACAATAAATGTCAAACAGAACAAGTAACTACTATTTACACAAAAGTAAAAAAAAAATACATCTACATAAATTCTCTGTATATGGAAAGGTTACTAGTCACTCGCAATGGTGGACCCAAAGAAATAATACCGCAGAATCTTTCTGGCCTAGAATCACCTTCTTCCTCCTACTTGCTGTGGTCCCACTCGCTGGACGCCCTTGAACAGTCGTCGCAATCCAATACTCGTCACTATCTCTTCAGATCA
>PNEQ01039451.1:8066-21872 GCA_003012365.1 Medauroidea extradentata | reverse complement strand
TGTGCATTTTACTCGTAAACGGTGCAATGTAGGCATTTGCAACAAGAGGACATGTTTTGTCCTTACGGAGTGCTTCGTGGAGTAGACTACATTTCATGTTCCACAACGACACGCAAACATTCATTTATGCGAATTTACGAAAGCAACCCCTATTAATTTCATGAACGGGGGTGGTTTGAAGGCTGTACTTATTTGATGTAACCGATCGCACTCATTCGTACCATCAATCAAATATTCGTTATTTTACTCTTAACCGTTTGAGATATTTTGACAAAATACCGTTTTCAAACCCGATTTTCGAAGGCTTATTACGCCCTTAATATTCACTTTTCGGTAAAGTGTCCACTACAATGTCTACTTCATTTTTCATGAGGAATCACCTCCCGGAGTTTGGGCAAAGAGTTTCCGAACACCCTGTATATACTATGATATGGAACAAAGTCATGCCAATGAATAGAACCACTGAATTTTGGGGTACAATTATTGCAGCAACTTGTATCAACGCCTTACGTGCACATCTGCAGCTCTGCTTCATGTTAAGTGACTTTATGATTATGTCTCACTTGTCCTCTTGTTCTACCTGCAAATCACATACGCAATAGCCTTATTCTGATCGGCATAGTCAAAATGAACGAGGCCTCTGCACAAAGACCTGCTACAAATAATCACGGAGAAGAGAGGTACATGTGCACGCGAGACTTTGTAACATGTTAGTAGATAATTCTTCTCTCCAGATATCAGTGACGGTACCAACGAAGGGAAGTATAAAAGGTGATCACGTATTGTTGGCAGAATTCTGCTGGCAGCGGTGCATGGTGCGCTCAACCGTGGTGGCGACGGCTGTTCTCATCGCCGAGATGGTGCCGCGCTTCGACCTCATCATGGCCGTCATCGGAGGAGCCATCACCTGCCCTTTGGTCTTCCTCTTCCCGCCGCTCTACTACGCGAGACTCAGGCGAATGCAGCACGCGCGCTTCCGTGAGGGTTGCCTTGCTGCCGCCCGTCGCGAGGTGAGTCTTAAGAGGAATCTTCGCCGGTGTCGAATTTCCACCCTTGACGCGTGGGAACAGCGTAGCGATAAGAGCCAGAGTCCCACGCTTGACGAGAAGAATATCGCCTCTATTCACAGCGCGCTAAAATTGGCGTGCAAGGTTTTCATTGCAGTCATCTTGAATGGTATAAAGTAAAGACCAACGCATGCCTCTCGCTTTGCACTTTACGAATTCAGGTAATAATTTCGGAGTTACAGCAGTCTAAAAAATACATGTTTTACCATTTTGAGAGGCCCGAAAATCACAATTCTAATAAGTGTGCTGAATTTTTGAAAACATAGAAACCTGGTTTCAAAAGTGTGTTATTTTCGTTAGTAAACATAAAATGAATAACTTAATTGGTTTAGCGTGAAAACGAATACGCGTGACATGCTGCAACGCCGTCCATGCGCCAGTAGTATGATGTCGAGCGAGTGACTGGAATATTCAAACGACTCTAAAATTTGAGCTACTCATCATAATTCGATGGTAATATTTTACCGAGTAGGTATTCTATTAGCGGACGTATATTTATGTAGCACTGGGCGGTCGTATGCTTTGTTTTCGAGTAGGCCTCGGTATTTAGAAAAATAACATATGGAATTAACAAAATCCATATCAAAATGAACAACTCCATCTTTTATAACTCTTATTACGATAAAAATCAGTGGCTTTACAGTAACCAAATTAAAAAAAAAAAAAATTCGCTTTTTTATTTTATAATAATTTCACTCGCCGAAAAGCTCAGCTCAAGAGGTTAAATAATGTTAAAATTGTATTCAAATTAAAACCCGAATATTTTTGAAATTCAGTTAGAGGTTCCTGGACATTATCGAATTAAGAATTACGAAAATTAAAGTTTTCTACTTTTATGGATTTTGTGATTTCAGTCCCTTATTTTACTGAATACCGTTTTCGATTTTTTATTCGTAAGCAAAAGCATACTACCGCCCAGTGATACATAAATGTACGCCCAATAATAAAATATGTATTCGAAAAAAAACACCGAATTATGACGAGCAGTTCAGATTTTATCGACAGTTTAGTACTCCAGTCATTCGTTCGAAATCTTACCATTCGATACACAATAGAAATGTAGTTGACTATAGTAATTTTGAAATTTTCTTCTGCTTAAAGTCATCAAATTTGTTGAAGTCTAGCTGTGATCTCATCGCAGTGTTAAAACAACAGTTTAAGACTGGTTCAGGGAAAACAGAAAAATTGTCAAACCGCTCATTGTGCCTTTTAGAGTGGACTCAGCGGTTGCCTACGTGAAGTTACATGTTACGTGTCCTAGCAATATAATTGCTTGTTGAAACTGGTTTTTTGAGAAGTAAGTAAGGGCTTCAGTAGTTCTCTCACACATTCAGAACGCTTGAACTTGAGCATGTGTTTTATGTCATATCAACATCAGTGAAGGGGAGAAAATGAAATAAAAGATTTTACTTAATGATTTGAAGTAGTTATATTATTTATTTGGTCAACCAGTAGTTGCCTAAAGTGAAAACAAATATCTGTATCAAAATTTTTCATTTTACCCCCTTTTCTCCTTTTAGTGGGTGTTTGCATTGGGAGGGGAAGACAACATTAAATTTTATACTTAAAATATAAAAATAACTCTTCTGTCAGTTGCACTAGTATATGAGTAGGCCTATATAATGTCACACCAGTTCTCCGTTGCCATGTTATACACGAGAATCGAACCCGAAACCTCTGCCAAGTTTCCATACGAATACGCAACGAAAGGTTGTCAGAATTATACACACACACACACACATACACACACACATACATATATATATATATATATATATATATATATATATATATATATATATATATATATATATATATATATACACATATAATGTACATACACACACAAACACCTACAGACCAGTGCTCAAAGAGTCATAGGCCTACGTGTCATAGGACCGCAAAATGATACAACTTTACAATTATTTTCTATGGTCTTACCTGTTTTTCGGGGTTTCTGGAACATTTTACATTTTCTACCCCCTTTATTGTGAACTTTAAAAAATCATGAAATAGCTTTTTAGGTATTTATGTAAGCTTTATATTAAAAATTATCTCGATATCTCAACCGCTTGAAGAGAGATAGAGGATTAATTGAAACGTTTTATTTTAATGCCCTGGGATGTTGAATTTCTAGAAGTCCTCAAACATTATTTTAGGTATATGCGAAGCAAACATCCCATCCACATATCTCAACGGGCTTAAGAATTATACACGGATTTATTAAAAATACAGTATACGGCTTTTCACCACGTTTATTTTCGAATTTCGAATAATTAGGTAATATGCACTTTTGTAAACTTCAACTGAAATAAAAATCACTTAAATATCTCAACGGGTTTAAGCGCTACTGAGTATTCATTGAAAACATGTTTTGCCTCGATTCACCTCCTTAATTTTCTAATTTCGAAAGATCGGTTTTCAGGGGGTGCCTAAAGCGTAATGGAAAGACATCTCAAAATGACATGTCTGTAGGTCCAGCGGTTTGGGCTGTGTATTGATGAGTGAGTTAGTGGATAGGGTACTTCATTTTATTAAGATTATAAATTCGTTTAATTTTATCTTTTGTTATATTCTGTACGAATTGTGGCTTTTCATTAATGTTCTACGTTGTATGTGTAACTGAAGAAACGTAACGTTGTGTTTTTAAATTTGAGAGTGAGAAACAACTAGTTACAGGTGTTTTAATATGAAGATCTCCAGAGTTAAGTACAAGAAATCAAAGAGATGTAAAATATTTACATTGTGACGCGAGCTCAAAGACAACTCATTGAACATTCATCGAAATCGGATGAATGATACAGGAACGCATGTGTGCAAAAATACAGACAGGTAGACAAACAGTTTTATGTAAAGTGGTCAGCAGTATTATTTTATTTTAAGAATATTGAATGCACAGATCTTTATCTCGCAGAAATGTACAGCATTATATATCGATAGGGATACAGCATTTGTCTTCTCGAAGCCCATTTTTTTACGAATATTGCTAGTTTGTATCCAGTACAGTGATTTTGTACAACTTTTAAGGTATTTATGTAAGCATCATAAAAAAAACTATATATCGACATCTCAAATTGGTAGATAAAATCTAGGGTAGATCGAAAACATATTTTACGCTATTTGACCTCTCTAGAAGTCATATTCGGAAAATACTTGGAATCTCTTTGTAGACATTTGAATAATTAAGTGAAATTCACGATGGTTCCATATATCTGTGATTCACTAAAATCATGTTTCCTCTTTTTCCAGCTCTGGGAGGACAACTAAAAAAATAATTTGAAAATTATTTAAGGCTATTTATGAACAATTGTCCTTAAAAGAAATCAATTTTCGACGTGATTGGTACATGTATCGATGATTTATCGAAAACACGTATCACGCCTTTCATACCCTTTACAGATAAAATTTCGAAAAATCCTTAAATCATGTTTGTAATATTTTTATATTTGTTCCATTGAAGCAAAGGCCACGACTATAGCTTGTTTGATTCTAGGTAGTGTATATCGACGATTTAGTGTAAAGACATTTCGTCTCCTTGTGAAATAACATTTCAAATATTTAAGTTACCACCACTCTTAAGCAAAAATCACGTAGATAAATAATTCTTGAAGGTTTTCGATTTGTGGAGGATCAATCGACAACACATTTTTCACGTCTTCCCCCCCCCCCCTTTTTTTAAAGGAGTAGACGTTCAACAAATCCCTTCTTAGTACTTGCCTACGCCCTGAGTGAAATCCGTACTTAAAATTTCCATTTGTTTTATATCCAGCGGTTTAAGCTGTGGTTTTTTATTTCAGTCAGTGAACCATTTTATTTCAGTCAGTGAACCATTTTATTCATAGAGATTATTTATAGCTTTAAAGCACTAATAATTAAATTATAGCGTTTATGTTTCCGCTCATAAGTTCAAAACTTTACATACCAGTTGTCGTCTACAACATATAAAAGTGTGTAATATTAGCGAGGTCATATTATACCTGGCACTTAGTTAAGTCGTTTGTTTTTCTACCAAAGGAAGCTAAGCCATTTTCTTGATTTATTACTGCTAGTATCTACTTCACAAAAGCTTGACGTATCTACAAGTTTGTCTAACCTGGTGCTACTGAACATTACAAGTATAGTAAATAACTATGTTAATTCATTACTGCTCATACCCTAGTTAATTCCTGCTGAATTATTTTAACTTTTTCAACTTTAGCAAAACACTTTTTTTCTTTCACTTTCCTTTTGATGCTTACAGACTTAGTCACATGCTTCAAGGCGGTGTTCTAATTTTAATTTTTTTTTTTAACGTTATGAACAGAAAGAGTGAAAAAATGATAAATTAAAAGTTTTGTCTTAATGTTTAGTAACATACATTTAAATACACGTTCGACATCCGAATTAATCAAAGTAGTTAAAAAAGTAAATGCAAGTTAATATTTAGCAGTATATATATATCACTCGAAACAAAGCATAATTTTTCTTATGTAAAATGAAGTACAGGCATTGATATAATACCGTGGATATAGTTTTGGATATAGCATTGCACTCAGTTATAGACTGGGGTCGTAAAGCATACCAACTTTCCAAGTTGCATTCTCACCCTTGTGCTGTCCATGAATGCACATTGACCTTATGGCACATTACTCGAATATTTGAGACTGTTTACAGTCATACGATAGACAGTTTTCCAGAGAATTTTATTTGAATGACGTACCGTTTGCTAGAAAAACATTTGCTTAATTTTTGTTTATTTGGATTACAAAATATGTGATTTTCAGGGGCAAAAATCTAAAAATCCGTTTGGCGTATTGCAACAGAAAAATTCAGGTACAAACGATTATATATAAGTGTTAAAACTGTAGGAATAGATTTTTGATATAGACCCCTATGTATTACCTTGCGTTAAAAGACATATTTTTTCGAAACCATTGCGTAACTAAAGAGCGAGGCCTTAAGTTGCAAGAACTTAAGGCAATAAGGTTTCAATTTGCATTTCTGTACAACGGTTAACATTTAAGTTTAAAAATAATATCTTGACCTAGGGCAATACTGAGAATGATTTTGGATATAAGTTTGTCGTGTTTTCTAGTGTAATATTATATATATATATATATATATATATATATATATATATATGGTTGCAAACCTAACAACTGTAAGAGCAGCTAAACACAGAACCATCAAATGTTGATACCCTGACTGCTGTGGTAGCATTGACTTACTCAATATATTTGTTTTCGGACAGTTTAATGAAGGAATAAATACGTGCAATTAATACGTACAGTTAAGTATTTAAACATTTAAGTTTGATCAATTCAGATAAAGTTTGCCGCTTCGCCAACAAATGGCAACAAATTAAATATTTTGAGTCGTTCACAATTACCTCTGCAGTCAAAGTATCCACATTTGACGATACATTTAAAACTAACCATGCTGACATGCTTGGATTACGGTAATTGTAACCCAAAATAAATATTGAGAGGTATAAAGAAATTTAATATGGTGTGGATTTTTCATGAACCTGCATAACTACGTTAGTAACTTAAAAAAATTTGTTTCCTTAAAATTTTTTTGGTGAAAATACGTGATGTTAATATACTGACATCCGAAAAGAAAATAAGTTTCAGGGAATCTCGAGGAATTACGAGTAAAGAAATAAAAGAAATCGAGACCATTATTCCAGAGTTATTCAATATGTATTTTGAAATAAATTTGTACATATATTACCAGTAAAATGATAAAATTATTTAGATACAGTTTTTATGTTGTTACAGCCGAATGGCAAAAACGCTACTAGCCGCGCAACGCCTTGCGAGTAGCAGCTATGAAACACTAGACACGCGCGCCATAGGTCGTTCAAGGTAAAATGAGTACTAAAAATTTAACCCTTGAAAAATATAATTAGCCGTTACTGCATATATTTCAACATTGGCCATAATTGACTGCTTATATGGTTGATAGCGAATTTACGCAGTATAGTTCCAGCTATTTTCCTATTAAAATACAACCATGCTGAAACGATAACAACTGAAATCGTCATAATTGTATTTTATATTTGTAGTAACCATTATTTTAAAAGTAACCTTTTCTCTTTATGAAACTGTGCAGATTCCTACTAACTTCAAAACGTATCTTACACGCGCAAACGTCAAGTGACGTGTCCAGAGAGGTTAGACATTTCCTGTCGTTAGCCGTTACGCGCGGGAAGATACGAATTATCTGAAAATAGAACATTAACAGGGCGTTTTTTGAGTTGTCACTTTATCCCGAACCACCTATACACATTTAGTACTTTCGCTCGCGTATCTCAGATGAGCAAAGAATATGCAGCAAGCCCTCTGGTGCGCTGTAAAGAGAATGTTCATTTGTTTTCCGCAGGAGACGGGGCAGGAGACAATGCTGGAGGACAGCGACGACTCGTACTTCGCGGCGAGAGCGGACTGCATGCTGCAGGGCTGCAGTTGTCTGTGGATAGACCAGCACCCTGCAGAGATGAGCCTGAGGGAGAAGGCCGTTCTGTTTATTGTCATGTGCTTCGGAAGCCTGGGCACTTTGCTCGCGTCGTACTTCAGTGTGCATGCCACCATCGTCTATGGCGAGTTCGCCCCGCCGTGCTTCTTGTAAGGCGCTCTCCGACCCCGTAGCCGCCTTCTCGTCTTCTTCAAGTGCTACCACAGGCCGTGTCCAAACTGGCAGAGAGAGTGCTCTCTCGCACCCTTTTAACGTCAGAGAGTGTATGTTTCGCAGTCCACATTCAAGGGAGAATGGGCGAAAGGGAGGGTGAGCGACGATTTTCATAGCTGCTCACTCTAGCACCCTATGTGGCAGCCATGTTGTTTTAAAGTTAACTCAACTTATTTGTGCTTTACTGAGAATTATTTTTACTAGTTATTCACTATTTTTAACCCTCCATTCTTGTATTTAAAAATACATCAAAGCAAATAAGAACTGTAACCTGCATTAGATGCATTGTAGTAATTATAAAATTACGATTTCTCATCCCGTTTACTGTCGTGGCCTGGAACCTATACTTTCACAAATGCGACAAAGTAAAAAAAAAAAAAAGAGATATTACTGAAGCATTGTGAAATTCATGTAACCGATATTGAATTAAATTTAATATATTGATTTTCGAAAGCATGTAACATACAGAGAAAATATTGATGTCAGAGACAATGATATATTTTAAAACACACATTGTTTTTAAGCTTTTTTAATGTCCTCATTGGAATCGATAAATCGTGTAATTTTATCGGTAGTGAAGTTATTAAATGTTTTGCATTTATTTACTTCTACGAAATATCTCAATTAATTCGTTTATAGCATAAATTATTTATTTGTATAAGTAATTTACAATTCCTGCCAATAGAATGCAGTTTGCCGAGTGCATAATGTGAGAGTGGACGTCACAAATAGAATAAAATGAGTCATAGTAAGCGAGAGGGAGAGTGTACAGTGAGAGTAAGCACACTCTTGAGTTTGGACACGACCTTAGATACTGGGACTTACGCTGTTGAGTGCTACCTTAGTTCCAGGGACGCGCCTCTCGAGTGCTGTCTTGTATCCCTGGACTCATGCTCTGATACATGGACACACTGGCTGAGCGCTCCCCTAAATATTGGGACATGTGCTCTGATTAGACAGCTGCTGTGTTTGTACTGTTTTCCTGATTATTATTTAACCGTAAGCAAGGACCGATATCATAAACCTACTTGGCAGTTTTGTGTCAAATGGTTCTCACCACGTTGGTCAATATTTTCAAGACCCCAAGTACCATGTTTTGTTAATTATGTAATCAACGAAATGTTAATTAGTTGAGTTATTAGTTGAAACGCATCGTTTCTTGCTTCGGTTAGCTGTAATGCCACGCCAAATACAAAACTGCCAAACAAATTTGTGATACCTACTCTGGTTGAACTTAAAAAAATAAAGACCGACAAACAGTAGCAACAATAGAAACACGGGAGCATGGCACATAACTCAGCGATCAAATCATCACCTTCAAATTGTACGTTTATCAAAGCCCATCTGCAAAAATCTGAGAACAGCAACCTTAGACAATAGGTTTTACCAACTTTCTGAGCAAAAATTTCTCTCGAGTAACGTATTCCTGAAGAACAATCGTTGAGGCCTAGATCTCGTACATGTAAATGCGGCGGAACAGATTATTCTCAACAAATGCATTCTTGTAAGTAAGTGTTTGCTGGTAAAGTTGGCTAGTGTAACTATCTAGGGTTGCTGTTGTGTAGTTCTCCTTAGTGTCTTTCAATAGAATTTGTAGCGTTTTCTTACCTGCCATACACTCGTTGGGCCATGATCCGTCATTTCTACTGCTTTATAATTTCTTTATCCTAAAAGAGAACAGATATCGAAAAAACTGTTGCATAGTTTTGTTAACTGCTGTCTTTACTATGTTAACCATTTTTAAAGACGATATTCTTAATGGTTTCAACTAATTATGTAACTTAGGAAAACCTGTTAATGAACTGACTAACAAATTGTATGTATATATATTTTTACTAGAAAAATTAGGCAACAAAGTAAAATAAATTTTTATCAATATTGTGCAACAAATTTTCGATATATCCCCTCGTTTAGAATTAAAAGTATAATCATCGTGAATTCGATAGAAATGCTATATAGAGCTGAACGCTGCCCTGTATTTCAGGACGTGTGCTCTGACTACGGCCTCAGATACTAGAGACGGTACACAGAGTCTGTGTTTTTGTTGAAAAGAACTCTGTACCAACGTGTGTCAATACACCTGTAACTCTGGTTCGTGGTTATTCGCAGAATATAATAGGGCAGAGGCGTGGCTCATTTGACTGTACCTACTAGATCAATATTACCGTGATACCACACGTTTGTGATTTGCGGGTAGGACACAGACACGTCGCAAGTTAAGGGCGTGGTCTACTGCAATTTTCATCACCATTTGTTTTCTTTTTTATTTGTAGCATATATTTTTTTCTTTATTTTAGACACAAAATGTGACTAAATTTGGCTCTTATTAAAATTTTTTATCTCTCATAGTTTTTGCATAATGGCTTGTTAAAGTCATATTTTGCATGTTTCCGTTTTAACGACTACACTAAAACCAACTCATATACCAAACTCAAAAATAGTACACTGGATAAAGACATTGCCGGCTACAATGACATGCTCATAAAATTAAAGAATAAAAATCATTTGTATTTTTAAAAAAATATTGAATATTTAAATTTTTTATTTTTAGTTTCAACATTTTTTTAAATTCAAATAATTTTTATTCTTTAATTTTATGAGCATGTCATTATAGCCTGCAATGTCTTTATCCACTGTGATTTGTTTTGAGTTTGGTATATAAGTTGGTTTTAGTGTAGTCGTTAAAACGGAAACATGCAAGATATGACTTTAACAAGCTATTACGCGAAAACTATGACAGATAAATAATTTTCATAATAACCAAATTTAGTCACATTTTGTGTTTAAAATAAGAAAAAAATATATGGTACAAATAAAAAATAAAATAATGGTGATGAAAATTGTGGTATACCGCGCCCTTAACAACGTCCAATCACTGACCATGAAGCAGAGAAACAGATGTGCATATACGGCATTGAAACAAATTGTTGCAGGATTTGTTTCACCAAAAAACACTAGCTCTAGTCATAAGAGCTTCTCTTTATCCCGTTCCACATGCTCTGAGGGGTTAGATCCCTAGACACACGTCAACGACTGTGTCAGAGAACGCCGTCCTATGAGAATTGGTTCTTAAAATGTTGTCTATATAAAACGAACGAAAAACTGCAAATTCTCAAACTCACAATACGCATTATGTGTTTTTAAAACTTTGGGCTGCTAACTATCCAAAGTGCTCTGTGTTATTTATAATGTGTACTTCTCATGACACTTTGACATTATGGTTCATTGTTTCATCTAACAATCTTTACATTACGGTACCCAAAATGAAAATTTTAGATTCGTCGTGAATTTCCCAAAATGGAAACGCTCTCACAGAAACAAGACTATTAACGCCGAAAAATGCACCTCACGGTATCGAAATAACTCCTGGAAAAAGTTTTTTTTTTTTTTTAATTTTATTCTACAGGAAAAATTACATAAAATATTTAAAATTTGTTTTAAAATGCGAAAACAGTTATAATGTCGAAATTAGAGTTTCTGTTAAGTACCTCGTGTAAATTTTCTATGACATTCATCTTATGTGTATTTTGGAAAGTTGATAAACTGATCCAACGTGATCAAAAGTTAATTATCTGAGGTCATAGTAAAATATATTTTTTTGGTTATTATCATTTTTTAAGGTGATATTCAATGATGCTCTAAATACAATACATATCTGCGACCCATTAAAATATAACGTCTAGAAAAATAAGTTCAGATTTATTTTAATATGTTTTCGATATGTTCATTAGTTAATTTCTTGAACATTTTCTTCTAACGCCGCGTAGATAGTTACAGTTACATTAAGTGTGATTTAACTTCTATGAAGTTGTATTACTAAATGATTTTCTTAACAAAACTAATCAAAGTGTTTCATTTCTATGTTTTGTGCCATAAAGTTTTAGACATAGATTAAAATGATTGTGAGATAATAGATCTGAACAATCATGCAAGTAGTTTTAACTATTGTTTACTTAAAATTGTGATAACACTTGTGTGTTCAAAGTACTAACTTACTCGTAGTTTAGAATAGCAGACATGACTGAACGTTTAAGTTTATTATTTAGTACTCGTACTAACGCCACGTTTTACAGATCAACTATGCATTGTGTATGGAAAGGTTGTGTTTAAATTTGTACTTCATGACTGGTGAATGTTATCGCCAAATTTTATCGAAGAAATTATAAAATATTAATTTTAATTGCTATGAACTTATTCATTATAACATAAAAATTGGCTCTAATTTCTTAGAAAGGACTACGTTTCCTTTAGGATAAACTTTGTGATGAACATACTGATGTGATATGTTTAACTGTGGACTTAAACGTTTGTGAGTATGTATTGTTACTAATGTTGCTAAAATGTATTAGAAAATTCTGAATTTCATAACAAGATCCTGTATATGAATGGTACTGTGCTATTGTAAGTGTAACATGATTATTTAAAATAAACGATAAGATTCCACGATGATCAGAAACTTTATACAGAGTACATTTTCATTTATTTCTACCTGATTACAGAAATTCCCTGAATTTCTTGCTATGAAATGGGAGAAATTTTAAAAATTTACAATCACAAATATTATATATGTGAACGCGACGTTAGTTTTTATACCTCAATGTCTCCTTATGTCTGAATCACGTTCTCCGAGATAGGCTGTGACATTGTGGACTATCACATATAGAACATTCGTAATATGGATTAGGCTATGGCGGCTCGATGGTTGTTGCCAGGGAGGGCACAACTTGCAGAGAACTGTACACTGCTGTGAACGCGCCGCCGTACACCAACGACCATGAAATATCTACTGGCTGGTTAGTGTGTTGTGACCAATCAGTAATAAGCGGCATCTACATACCAGCGTGTCAGGGGCTGTAATGTCAACAAGCGCACAAACATGTACGGTTCTTTACAACGTGTACTCTTCCTGGCAACAACCTACGAGCCGCCACTGAGATGAGGAAATTTTGGTGGTAACCACGGTCTAAGAGGAAGAGGTCTTGACACTGCCTCTGCTCTCCAGCAAGAGAAAGTGATCCCCTTTTTGTCGCCGAGCGCTAGTAGTAATTTGGTGGAAGATTTGCTTTGTTTGCATGTAGCGGCGTTACCAATTTTTGCAATTATTTACATAAAATGATGTTATAATGGTAAGCTGGTGTTATAGATATGTGTTTCGTGTCCATAAATGCATTGGCATGTGTGGAACTGCTTATATATGTAGTCTGAAAAAAAAGTTATGTACTATTGTTCCAGTAAACATTTTAGAACAAAATTTATTATTTCCTGCCCTACAAAATTTTATTATCGTTGCAACGTGTGTCTACATGTAAAATAATAAAAAACTAAATGTTATATTTGAAAAAAAAGTGTGCCAATACAAAATTACATTTCAATATAATACACGCAATTCCGACAACAACTTCTCATTTTAAGCTAAGCCAAATACAAGACGAGACAAATCTTCCACTAAATTACTACTAGCGCTCGGCGACAAAACGGGAGTCACATTTTATTCCTCAGTGTCAAGACCTCTACCTGCATAGACCGTGGTGGAAACGTAAGACCGTTTGAAATTAAGAAAACTTATGCGACTGAATAACATATTTTTCTATCTTTGTTTTTATTTTACCGAGAAAAGTTTTTCTTACTGGAGTATCCCGAGAGATGGGTTTATCGGTTAGAGCGACCTCTCCTTTTGAGCAAACGTGAACGTTTAAGGACATCCCAGACTCAGTAGCGCCACTGCTATTCCTGCAGGTAGAGCGGGGGTAACGATTCTACTGCTGTGGCGTACCGTTGTGTAGAATATCTTGGCCAGCAGTGTACAGATAATAGCAGGGTTGCCGCGGCAAGAGGCGTGTGGCCCGGCAGTCTGCGGTGATATTGATATGGCTCTGGCGATCCAGTTTCATGAGTAGTGTTTGTGGTAGGTGCCGACTGTGTTATCTTAGATTACACGTCAACACGGCCGTAGGCGTTTACAAAACCTTATTCGATCTTCTCTATAGACGTGAAATTATTGTAAAATTGTTTGACAACCTGGTGCAAGTACAACCTGTCACAAGTGTTGAGCCCGGAGGGGGGGGGGGGG
>PNEQ01039446.1:0-19766 GCA_003012365.1 Medauroidea extradentata | reverse complement strand
GACATACTACATAGCAGAGGTCTGCTTTTGGCATTGACATACTACCTAGTAGAGGTCTGCTTTTGGCATTGTCATACTACCTAGTAGAGGTCTGATTTTGGCATTGACATACTATGTAGTAGAGGTGTGCTTTTGGCATTGACATACTACCTAGTAGAGGTCTGCTTTTGACATTGACATACTACCTAGTAGAGGTGTGCTATTGGCATTGACATACTACCTAGTAGAGGTCTGCTTTTGGCATTGACATACTACATAGTCGAGGTCTGCTTTTGGCATTGACATACTACATAGTCGAGGTCTGATTTTGGCATTGACATACTACATAGTCGAGGTCTGATTTTGGCATTGACATACTACCTAGTAGAGGTTTGTGAATTTGTCAATGACATATAAGGGAATTGTACATAAATTTTATCTGTAGCTGAAATGTCCATGAATGTGCAGGAATTTTTTACCATGTGCAGGAATTTGATAGCAACGCTACTCTCCATTCAATTTTACCTCAGTTTTAGGATAAATAAAGCAAATTATAAACAAACATGTTTATAGTCTGCCGATTGCCATGCATTGTGATCTTCCGTAGTAAATAAATCATTGTTATATGTCGTGTTGCTGGAAACACAACCCTTTATACTATATGTTTCTTACTATACTTATGGTTAGCGGACGGCAGTTTTGATACTTTCCAGGCCTAAGTGTCTATGTCACTGCACACACACACACACACATATATGCACACACGCATGTATGCACACACACAAACACATGCACACATACATGCGCGCACACACACATGCACACATGCACACACACTTGCACCAACATGCACACGCACACACATGCACACACACACACACACACACACTGGTCTGTGAATCGACATTGCCATACTACCGAGCAGAGGTGTCTGTAACCCACAATACCATATTTGGATTATTTTTAAAAAGTCACAGAAGTACAGAAAAAAAATTAAAAGAATTTACTTTATTTTATATAAAAATAATTTACGGGATGTTTCTTAATGTTTTATTACGTAGCCCATGGCATGTTATTTCACTGTGAATTATTTTACTTATGTAAGTCAACTGGTTTTCACTAATTGCATGGCAGCAGAACATGCAAGTTATGACCTTGATCCACCTAAATGTGAGAACTATACCACCTAAAATTGTTTTATATGAGGAAATTGCATTCACAAGTATCGTCTACAAAACTTTCCACTATTATATATAAATATATATAGTTATGATTTTATCGCACTTGAACATCCTTAAGCAGGACAGCTAAACGATTCTGGTTGCGTTCACAATGCTCAGACTTACCGACGTGTGGCTCGTCGTGATATGGCAGTTGGCAGTACCAAAAACTATAAGCCACCATATTTTATTGAATGTGTTGTTTCAATGAGCTGTTTAATGAAAGCACGAATGAAATTGTAAAAAAAATTGCCACAAAATAAAAGGCAACACAAACACAATGCGTAGCCTAATGTTCTTCGCTGAAATAAGAGTACTTTTGTTTATAAACATGGAATGTGTATTTAGCGCAAAAAAATAACTGAAGTCAGGTACATTCAGTAATGTTTATCTATTTTGGAAGTGAATTGTAAACAAAACGATTTTATACAAGTAAAATATACCAAGTATTTTCAGTTGCAAGTAAATTTTGATTTGTAATTTTGCATTTCCTTTCCCTGTAAGGCCCGACGACACGTCAAAAATTAGCTATAGAATCTACTTTCGTCTGGCTGTCAGGGCAGTAATTTTGTTGGACTGATGCTTGATTTTTATTGATTGAGCGACTTTGATCGTAAACGACGTAAACCTGTACGACGTAAATGGAAGACTTAACTGTAGTTAGTTGTACAGCTGTCACATTCATAACAGTGTCAAACTACACGTGAATTATGTTATGTCTGTTATTACCTTTCTGTTTTACCTTAACAAACACATTCTCCTATCTTATGAATGTTTCCCTTAATGAAAGAATGGTGAACTTTTTCATGCAAGCTTTGTAATTGTTTTGTATTTTACTTTGGCACTAAGAGTTTTGTGAACGCTTAGTCTACTCTAGGTCAGTTCATGCTTAAATGTTCTGACCATTTCAGGTTGGTGAAAGATATGCAAGTGTTTGCCACTCACGGCAAGATGAAAAATAAACGAGCCCAAGTGTTTGAGTCTTTCAGGAGAGCGCACTCAGGTAACTGCTCATTGTTAATATACTTCAGAGATGCCACAATGCACATTTGAAGTAAGTCTTTGTGTGTGTGTGTGAGTGAGTGAGCATGGGAGTGTGTGCAGGTAGATGTGTGTGTATGTGAGTGAGCAAGCATGTGTGTGTGTGCGGGTATCTTTGTGGATGCGTGTAGGAGGATGTGTTTGTGTGAGTTAGCGAGCATGTGTGTGTGAGTGAGCATGGGTGTGTGTGCAGGTATCTTCGTGGATGTGTGCAGGTAGATGTGTGTGTGTGTATGTGAGTGAGCAAGCATGTGTGTTTGAAGAAGCAAGGGGTGTGTGTGTGCAGGTATCTTTGTGGATGCGTGTAGGAGGATGTGTGTGTGTATGTGAGTTAGCGAGCATGTGTGTCTGTGAGTGAACATGGGTGTGTGTGTGTGTGCAGGTATCTTTGTGGATGCGTGTAGGTGGATGTGTGTGTGTGTGTATGAGTAAGTGAGCATGTGTGTGTGAGTGGGCATAAGCTACCTTGTGAGGACATTCGCCAGTTTGCTGAGCGATGCTGTGAGGACATTATTTCTTGCGAGGACCGTGTGCCGGTCCTCATAAGGAAAGGTCCTCATATTTGTATTCTACCGGCTATTCTGAGTTCATAAATATATAGGACAATGTATTTCTTAGACGGTCCTCATTTTGTTGTCTAAATACTGGATTTGTAGTTCAGCAGTTTTCCACCAGACGGTATTCTAGTCGACTTGCATACACACTTCTTCCAATCTGTGCGGTTCAAGTGAGAACCTCTTTACACACATCTTAAAGTTACAAATCTTGAAATTTAACATACTTTGCGAGTACCTGATGTAAATTAACTACCAGTATCCCATACACCAAACGAGGACCATTTTCAGCAGCCAATGAGGAAGCATTCTTTGAAATTGTAAATGTGTGCACACTCGCATCTAAATGTTGCCTGTAAATCAGTGTGTGAGGACCACCTTACACACACCTGGGTACAATTTAAAGATATCAAGCGAGGACCACCTTACACATGCCTGGGTACAATTTGAAGATAACAAGCGAGGACCGGAGGTAGGAAGCATTATATTAGATAGTTCATAAGTATTTTGCATTGCAGGCACAGTTAGAAAATTGCATAAGCAGTTAAAGGTTGATATGCAGTTATTAAATGTTAAGTGTAACTTATGCTATAACAACACATAAATATAGTATCATAGTATTCAGGTATTTACACATTACTTTACCATACGCAATTTCCTTTGTGCATTTGTATTTTATCGAAATTTCTTTTTGAGTTTATTAAATTTTATTAACATTATTTTTGCTTGCATGTTTAATTTACTTAATATTTCACTATTCTACAATGAACAAACTTAGACATTATGCTCATTTCCCTTAGAAAAAAAAAAAGTAATACAGACATTTAAGGTATCGAGCAAACTTTAAATAAATACGAAATGAAAATTCAGCAAGTATGTTAAACTGCAAAAGGTTCTCTGTTTTCCCGAAAATCTTGCCACAAAGATCAGGAGCGAGCATAATCACTACAGAAAATATCATCAAAACAATATTTGGGTACATGTTTATGCATTATTCTTCGGCTGAATGAGCACAAATAAAATATTTATAATCCTAAGTTAAAGGTCGATATTCAAACACGCTGTGACTCATTTGCATTTAGAAGTTGAGAATGGTTTCAATCCTACCATTAACCAACATGGTGATGAGGGTTTGATTCCCAGCGGGGTCGACCTGAATATTTGTACGTGAATTTTACTGGACATGCCACTAGCCAGCTAATTTATTCGGAGATGTCCCGTTTCCTCCGTCCTCATTTTAGCGCTGCTTCATTCCATATGTCTTTACCAGCACTGAAAACCTGAATGAAAGCATTAGTGTTAAACACTGACTAAGTGTTCTTCGCCCTCTCACTCACTTTGACCGTCAGAAAAAGATTAGTAATGTTTTGTAGGATCTACATTATCACTGTAATGTCAACTGTAATTAATTTTGATGTTTTTTTTTAGTTTTCATACATTGTTTTTTTCTACAGAAAATATTTATCTCGTACGGCTGCTTATAACGGAATACCACAATGCAAGATAACAGCAGCTAAATGCTTGCACACTAAATATCATCATCCACAACTGACAGGTTATAATTTGAGTTTCTATTGTGTACATAAAATGCCACTTTTGTTTCTTTTATTTTTACAGGTGGCATGGTTAAACATGTTTCTACTCATCACTGCTACGTTAGTTATTATAAAAATAATTCAAAGGCGATTTAACGAATGAGTTGCGCAATGACGATGTTCACAGAAGCTTACATTATCACAGATTATGAATGGAACAGATTGAAGTGATGCAACGGTTACGCGTTAGACTCGCAATTACTATAACATGGGTTCGAATCCCGATTTCGGCCATCCTGTTTTCGGTTTTCCATCGTTTCTCGAAATTGGTTCAGGTGAATGCTGTGACGACTGCTTGAAAAAGGCCATAAACGTTTCCTCTTTCAGTTCTTATCCTATTGTAACATTGGTTGTCACCTTCTCAGGTGACCTCGCTGTCATTAAGATCTACAGCCTTCTTAAGTAACAATTAGAAATGAATTATTTGTCATTGAATGATAATGCATTATCTAAAAAAAAATAACTATGTTTATATAAATACAGCCGGTATGCTTTGTTTGCTCCACTTACATCGACTGGCAAGGACGAGGACAGCCAGGTAGAAGGTCACACGTGGCAGAGCGGAAGTGCCGCCCACCCCTCTCCCTTATCATACCTGTCACACTCCCTTCTTGGTTCTGTTTGTAAAATAGTTTGTAGTAATAAGAGCGAACAAACTTTGCTAAGGGACCCGCCTTCCTTGAACCTATTTATATGTTTTAGATGTAAGCAGGGCTGCAAAAACACGGTAATTGCACAAGACTCAACAATACTATAGTATCTATTCGTGGAGTACTTTGCCTTTGCAATGCGCGTACTTCTATGTAATGTTGAGTGGAGAACTTTTGGAACTATGGCCGCGTCGTGTATGACATATCAAAGAACGTTAGTCGAGGGATTCCGTATTGAAACGGGCAATAACCGTGTAAAATATTGGTAGGAATTACTTTATTAGAATGTTGGTTATTTTTCAAAATGTGTTGAAACGATGAGCACGACAGTACTCTAGGAACGTACTATTATAAGAGACCGGTAAATTCGCGGGTACACCGGCATAAAGGCTATCCTACAAAAATACTTTTGAACTGAAGCAGACGGTAGATGCTCATTAGCTGCTTGCGTTTAAAATTATATGTCTGTATTTGTTACATTTTCATTATTCGCTCAAAGACTTCTAGGATATGTCAAATAAGTCAAAGACCAATTGTGAAAATGACACAAACTTACAATCCTACAATGTGCCCAAGGGAAAACGCGAATGTTTTCAGGTCTCTAACTATTATTTCAAACATGGTAGGTAAGCACGATGGAATGTATTCGATAACTTGGTAACCTGGCACGCAAATGAACTTCTAAAATAAAATTGCAACTTTTTATACAAGAATTTGTCCGTTTTATTCCGTTCACACGTGGAGATGCACAGCTGATTGGTACGAAGACACACTAGATCACCAGGTCAATGAACTTGAGCGCGGCTGTCCGGGTACAGCCGGCGAGGGGAAGGAAACAATACCACTATATACAGCCTACTCTGCCCGTCCATCGCGTAGCCCAGAACGCGGAATTAAAATTATTTTAATTATTTAATATCGTAGGGAGGGCTGAACTGGCCTTTTGTTTTTCTATAAAAACGCCAAAACGCCAAAGATAAATTCCATGAAGGACAGGGATATGCTTTTCAGACTTTTTTCCATTAACATTTAATGCAGGAGATAAACTACTTCCCACAATTTGAGAATTATGTTACATATGCATATATGTATATATACATATATATATGTATATATATATATATATATATATATATATATATATATATATATATATATAATTTTGCTTCACAGTTATTGGCAGCGTGTCTATGCGATGAGCTGTATCTCATTTGACTGAGCCAATTACAATAACATTCATTCAACGCCACACGTCTGTGATTTGCCGGAAGAAGCCCAAGGCTCTCGACAGTTAAAATATCCAATCACTGACCATGAAGCAGAACTGCAGATGTGCACGTAAGGCACTGAGACAAAGTGGGACAAAATTCTTTTCGCGAAAAACTTGGGTCCTTAACAATTGGCAAACGTCTTAGACTGAGCTATTTGTAACTATGTACATGTATTCATTGCATGAAAATAAACATTATCGTATAAATTAACTGTAGAAATTAATTTCATTTAACTGAAAGTAACTGAAACTAACTGCCTTTCTTTTGATTATGATGGCTTAATTTGTTGAACACAAGTTGACAGCGCTTCTGAAAACAGCATAGCAAGCATAGATATTTCTGAAATTTTTAAATTTTTTTTTATTTATTAAATCTGGGAATTCTTAAAATTTTGTCTGTGAAACCTGGACACACGCACACGCCTCTAAAAAAATATGTACAAACGAGTATATTAATTATCAAATAACACTCGTAAACAAGTACAGAAAAAATATTTCAACACCTTTAACCATTAGCTTTGTTTCCTTCGTCTGACTGAAGAAAAAGCTTTTGTATGATTATCATAAAAGTTTAGCGAGCTCCGTCATATAATTTACTATGTAAATCCCCATTCTTGTTCACACCAGGATTCTGAGATTGAAACTACACTTACGGACTCTTCTATATACCTTACAGCCAAGATGTTCAAATTGAGAAATACTGTAAACTTATACACTAATACTCAACGGACAAATTTCAAAGACAATTCTCTCAAACAAAAACATCTTCTTCCTCAAATTTCCAAAGAAATATTGTGATAGAAAATAATTCTATAAAACAAACATTTCCTTAAAAATTATCTTGGAAAAAAATATTTCATTCAATATACAGTATTAATAATTATTAAAAATACTAAATTTCACAAAAAATGCTTACTGTTTGAAACAATGGTACAAGCTGGCGGTTACATTTAAGATGAAAATGAACGATAATATAAGCTTTGTTTGCAGCCGAAAAGTCAACGTCTTGCGAATTTATTGTTAAACTTTATCATTACAAACAATCACATTAAAATTTATATGTTGAGAATAAATTTTAATGTTGATTCCCATTTTAAAAAATTCGTGTCTGCAAATTTGTTAAGGGCTTCATATCTTTTGTAATTTTTTGTTTTTAAAGCCGTACTCTTTTTAATGCTATATATATATATATATATATATATATATATATATATATATATATATATATATATATATATATATATATATATATATATATATATATATATATATATATATATATATATATATATATGAATAAACTTTTTTAAATGTCGTGAACATAATCATATATAGACTATTGACTAAATTAACTGAGATTTATCATTTATGTTTTTAATTTTGTCACAAAGCTTTTGAAATACATATACAGTATATTAATAATCTCGAGCAGAAGTCAGACCTGTTTTTAAACATAACTATGTTATTATTTACAAACATTGATTAATGTAATATATTAATATGTCCCAAAGATTCATAATAGCGTTCTAAACATATTTTTATGCAACATGTTGTTAAACATTCATGAAGACACACATGCGAGCATAAAAATATAATTTTAACAAGTAGAAACTCAGTCATGTCTGGCCCTCGAATTTCAATATTATTACTGTTTATGTTTTAATGATATTATTTCAAAGATATGTCAATAAAATTATGATATGTTGCAAATATTTAGATTGTTTTTAAAATTTTCTTCAGCAACGTAGTCTTATTTAAACTTGTTCATGTTTTATTCTTTAAATTTGTTTCTGTTATTGTGTAATTCAACTGAAAAAAAAAATTATTAATAAGACAGAAATTTTTTTTTTATAAATTATTCTATTGGTGGTGTAATGAAAATGTTAACATTTATTAGGTCGATTGACATGAAATTCAGATGCTATATTATTTTGCTATAGCTAAAAGGTCAAACACTTTTGTAAGGATAGCCAAAATCTGAGTTATGCAAACAAAAGTTTGTCAAATAAGGTTTAAGTAAAATATTTGTATCAAAGTATGACACCAAGGATGGATAACTTAGTCCTACATGTTGATTGTGTTTATAAAAAATGGTATAATCAGTCTAAAATATATTATTCTTTGAAAATAATAATACCTAATTACTCAGGAAACAAATTAAAATTCGTAACACACAAACTGAATTTGTAAACTACAAACACAAGAAACATCTTCTACCTTACATATAATATTCGTCACCGAGATGGCATTTGCCTTTTTATGAAAGTTTGTGTTTCAAAAGCTCGGTCAGACTTGTTAACGCAGGCGCTGTGTTCAAAGGCTGGCTGAACGTGTTCTCAAGCTTTCACCATTATCTTTGACAGCAGTAGCTTCAATGTATTCATATCTTTTATTTTAACAGAATCAGTTAAAGAAAAAAACAATCTACAGTTTTTTCCCTTTGCTATATATGTGTGTTTCGTAACGACGATAAATAAATCTCAAGGACAAAACCTCAAAATTCACTTGGAGTTATCTTGAGACAGAATAAACTGCTTTTGAATTTTGCATTTTCACACAAGATGAAACTTAAAACTTATAAGTTCAAATGATACAAATTTTTAAATGTTGTTTATTGCACACATGCATTTAAAGTTTTATTTTGTAACCTTAAAAAGAGTTCTGCGCGAATTAAGGCAGTCACTTGAGTTGGAGCGTCCATTCGCTGTTGGTATCTTCTGATTGGATGCTGTGGTTGCTAACAATGTTTGTGGCCTGGCAGGTCATTTGAGTATTTTAAAGAGCGAACCCCATATTTTATTACCTTATATCTTTTATCTATGTTTATATTTCGAGGATGTTTCGTGACTTCGATGCATCTCGTACTGATCTTGCTATGTGATTGTTAATGTTGGCTATAGCTTCAAATTAATTGAACTATACATCATGTTTTGTAGTCGATGAATGGTCTGGTAATGCTAACATTTGATTTAAGGCGATTTTACTTGCCAGGAAGACTGTGTAAGGCCAGGCAACTGCGTTCTTGGCGAGAGTGTACAAATGTCCCTTCATAATGGCTCTCCGTTGGCCATTCTCCCGGAGCCCTCTTCCTCCCTCTCCCCTCTGACTGACCCGTACCCATCAGGACTACCTGGCTGCAGTTGAGAGACAGTGTTTGGCACAGCAGAAATATGTGTGAGCTTGTCAGGCCTGTGGCATTGCATCACACATCGTCTTACAGAAATTCCCTTCGAGCTGTTCTACATACAATTTAAAAAACAAGTTTTTAAAGTTGTATCAGAGAGTAAAAACCTTTTGGGATAAAGTGTGTTGGTTTTACTGAAAACATAGTGGTCGTAAAAGCTATGAAGGGGGATAGTATTAATTAAAACAGGCATGTAATGCTCTCACTTCACTATCACGGCAGTTCCTAAAAACTATGTACCAAGCGGGGTGACACGTGGGATCGCACTCTGGAGGACCCAGGTTCGGTCCTCAGCTGCGACCATCCTGATTACGGTTTTCCATAGCTTATCAAATTCAATACAGAAGGTCATGGTCGACTCATCTCCCTGTCCTCTAATTGTCACACGCGTAACACTGTCTCTAATATCTTCGTTGTCGACACGGACAAGTTCACTTACTTTACTTAAAACTATAACTTTGAACTATGATCATCGCGTGATTTATGGAAAACTGTTTACAGTTAAGTTTAAATTTTATAGAGGTTCGTTCTTCGAGCTGCGTGTGATGATTCACAAAATTTTTTGTGTGTGCGGTAGTATTATACCGCAAGTAATGTGTATCAAAGTGATCAAATGAGAACTGAAGAGAACTATGACTAATTTCAAAAATGTAAATAAAGATGGTAGCAAAGAAACGTATCTGGCGTTATAAGAGTTGAACTACGGAATATTGTTGCCTACTATTAAATGTCTTCCAATTCAATTTTTATTTTAAGTAGGTATGTTTCGCCTGTTGATAAAACTTACGTTTTTCATTGACGCTGCAAGTACTTCGTTTTGAGAGACTTTAATACGTCTTTAACATAAACAAAACAAGAATTTGCTATAGGCACGACTTGATTTTAAAAAAATTTGTTTTCAACTGAAAATGAACTGCTGGTGTATCTTTACGAATAAATGGTTAATTAAATTCATGTTTAGTAGTGAAAACTCAATTTGTGATTCCTGCTAATTGCTAATGTTCGACTCAGTTTCCGAGTATGTCTCTCATACATGTCTTATATAATAAAAAAGGAAATAAGAAGTTATAATCGACTGTTCATGAGCTTTGAAGGATTTTAACCATACCTGCAAGATAATATAAAATTGTCATATAGTAAGTACGTAAATTTTACATCCGCAGAGTCTGCACATTCATTTAATATTCTTCATTAAAACAAAAAATAAAGTAGTAATAAGTGGTTCTAATATCTAATAATTTGTTAAATTTAAGTGATTGCTGTTAGTATATATTATAACACAGAAAAATTGAACAGTTACATACATAATGGTAAAATATACATTTGTAATTAAATAAGACATATATAAATTACTCCAAGTTATAAAGGTCTAAACAATTTGGAGAGTGTTATTAAGAGTACCTATGTTGCACATTTAAATGACGGCTTCGTCATATTTTTTTAAGTTTCAAATTTTATGGAGTTGTGGAAAGTATATAGGCTATCATTTTTTGACATAAAATAAAGTCCTTTGGATGAACAAATAAAAACATTTGATAACAAAATTTTTAATCAATTTTTCTTTTAAATTTTTTTTAATTATAAGGAAATGTTTCACCAAAAGATTACTTAAATTCCAAAGAAAAGGGCAAGCGTATGTGTGGCAAATTGACAATTTTAAATGAATAACACAATTAATCACTTTTATTTAACTGTCAAAAATGTAACATTTATGATTACACCTACTATTAACATCACTGACACTTTTATCCAAATAATTATCTTTAGGCACAATTGCAAACAATCTTGCACCAGGAGCTCTTTCATGTGATACAGACGCCAGAAAAAAAATTTTAAGGCTCTAGTGTTTTACAATAAACAAACAAATATTAATAAATATAAAAGAAGAAAATTAGAAGTCAATACACAGGTATATATTAATGAGAAAAAGCTATGTATTACAATATTGTTGATGATTTTTAAAAGAATAGCGGGTGAAGCCGTGGCCGGGATGCTGGTACCCGATTTCACCCTTTACAACACGAAGAACTACAAAACACCCTAGCTGTTAATCAGTACGATAAAGACAAGGCGTTCACTGAAATTGAAAGAGTATTTCAGTATTTTTGCGTAGATGAAATTAGCAAAGTTGTCACAGAGAAAAGAACCCTGGAAGGGGTGAGGGGAGGGAGGATCTTGCCTGACCCTGGCCAATATTGTATAGACAGATAACTTAAATATTGCAATTAAAACTGTATGCATGGGGTGTGTCAGTAGGGGTGTTACGAGAACCGTTAACAGTTTCAGTAGCCTTAGAGCTGAGCATCTTTTAGTCAAACTTTTATACCGTTAAGTCAAAATAGTAATTTTGTATAAGTTAAAGTCAGAATAAATATACAATTAGGTTAAACATGCCTCTTGCTATATTGTATTTTTTATTTATTTTTATGCATATGCACTAATGTGTACGGGGTAAAAATTATATTTTGTAACCCACTATCAAATTTTTGATGGTACACTTTGTACCCCTGTACCTCCCTGTTCCTGCGCTACTGGTCTGAACCAATCCAATTAAGAATACTGTGACCCTACGTGTCTGTATGATTTTCGGGTAGAACACCAATACGTGAGAGAGTTGAAAACATTGGATCACTTGACAGCGAAGCAGAGCTATAATGCGTACGTGGACTAGTTGTTGCACATCTTTTCACGAAAACTTTCTATCTGTACCAATTGAACCATGATTTTATGATTTTCTTATCAATTCGTGTGGTCAAGTAAATGATTAAATCTTACTACGCGGATTTAAAAGAAACAGACTGAAATTTTGTATAAATTGTGACATGTTAAATATGACCTTTATGTTATTTGCATTGACGGTAAATTTAACTTGTTTTAAAAGCCACAGAAACATGTATTAACCCCCAAAAATGTTAATTTTATGCTAAATGATGAGTTTTGTGAGTATTTGTAATATTTTACCGTATTTTTAAAAGCCCTGACGTAATTTAATTAATATCACGACATGGTGATTCTATGCCGAGAACGAGTCACAACTAATATTAAATGATTTTATACAGAATTGTAATTACATTTAATGTAATACTTTTTAATTACTGATTGTTATTAAATAACCATTTGAGTAAAAATTTCACTATATTTTTGTTTACTAATAATACTTAACGCATTTTTGTTACTTAAATTAATGACTGGAGAGTAGGACTTTGTAGTCCTTATTTTCATGTGTGCTACTGGGACTTTTTGGTGGCTTCTTTGAAAGAGTTGCGACGTAATCATTTAATTTGGGCCCATCCTAAAGACAGGATATGTATTAGTACCACCAAAAAGAAATACAGATTATAGGTTCGCCGACCATCTAAGAAGAGAGTCGAGCGGTTGGACCTAGCGTTAAATATTTATTAGTGAACTTCAAGATCGAAGAGGATGCCGAAATAAGCCATTTTGGCCAGATAAGTCAAATATTGGAACTATATCTTGTCACCCGAATTCCATTATATTACTACAAATTATTGTGTCTTAGACTATTCTCAACTGATTATGAGTGTTTTCGGGATGATTAAGTTAAAATTTTTAAGAAGCTAAATTATTTATTTTCTTAGGTTTGGACATTTACGCAGCATAAGGAGAAACCTGTACCCAGAGGTCCTGGGAGAATTAGTCTTTGTATTTGAGCAGCCAAGGAATTATTTAAAACATTTATTGAACCTGTTATTTGAACACTGAGGATATTTTTCAACTATTTTGAGTGCTAATTATGTGCAATCAATTTATTTAACTTAGGATCACGAACTTAAGGAAACTGTTTGATTTTAAATGTTATGTTTTAATTTTGGATTTCAGTCAGTTTTCTAATACATTGCACACATTTTCTAAGAGTCACTTACATTCTACTTGAAGGCATTTCATTTGTTTTGTGTGTGCTATGTTAGTCTGGATAATTAGGTGTCACAATCTATTCCACTACACCCACACCACCCTGAATCTACTATACGCTACCACCACATCTGAAGTCGTCATCATCATAACATATTTAATTTAGTTTATCACAGGACTATCATTATCATTATCAATTCATGTTGTCATGTAAATAACTAAATATTGCTACGCAGATTTTTTATAAATTCCCAAAATCGGCAAGCAATCCAAAATAAATTCAATTACTTGAAAGTTACATCGAAAATAATAATGAGACTGCACTCAATGCTGCACATTACTTTATGGTTTTGTTATACGAAGAATTTCAATAAATAAATTTTTGTAAGCTATATAGTTATGTTACTGAAGCAGCATGATTTTGTTCTTTTGAAATAATTTTTATGTGATATTATTTAAATGAGCAATAATTTTCATTTCAGCCTATTACGGCGCCGATCTCATACCGAGGGACATGTGAGATAATCTTCATTAAATGCCGTAAAATATCCAAGCATAATCCATTTAGAAAATTATTAATATTACTGCTGTTATATGTTCGCAAATCATTAAGTTTTTTGTCAGGATGTATAAAATTGGCAAATGTCGGAATTTATTCCGTCTCTTGTCCAGAGAGAAATATCGTAATACAGCTATGAGTAAAATACGTGGCGTTTAAGCCGATATAAAATTCAGTTTTTATTTTAACTCGTGACATCCTCTATCATTTTTGAATGGTTTGAAGCAAACTGTTTTTACTTATAGTCTATTAAAAATACAAGACTGGTAAGGCCACCTGCTTACGGCAAAAATATTTCGGCCGTAATTTGTTTCTACCTTACGTGCATAATCTGCTGCACTGTTTTAAGATTGTTAAGTGAGTTATCTTTGAGAACACGCCAAATCAAAATAAGAAAACCATGTTGCTCCGACACCAGATGTCTGTGATTTGAGAGCAAAACCCCAAGTCGTGTGTGGTAAAAACATCCGGCGAGTAACCTTGAAGCTTAGCTGCATATATGCGCGTAAGGCATTGAAATAAGCAGATGCAAACTTTTTCAGCGAAAATCACATGCCCCCTAACTACTGGGTTAATTGCCATAGAATGAAAACATTTGCGATATATTAAAAACGCATATGGTGACATAGTATGTACCATATAATCCGCACTACGTAACGACCGTTACTAAGTACTTTAACCCTGACAACATTCGTTCAAAACCATATACAATATCTATTTTCTAAATTACAAATTGGAATACGGCCTGAACTACCAGATAACATATTTACGTATAAATATACTACAGATAGTAAACTTAATAAACGATTGTTCTCTAGAATGCTAGAAAACATACACAAACAGTTTCTTACAAAAATACTAGGTCGTGGCACTACTTTGAAATTGTGAACACAGGCCTGTAAATATTTTCAGGATCACTGGGAAAGATAAAGTAGGAATTGTTGCGGCTACTAAAAGAATATTGCATATTGCCGAGCATACAAAGCAAATGTTGTAAGGAAACTGTGTTTATGCTACTTTCCAATAATTTTAATTATGTGTGATCTAAAATGATGGCTTAGATTAACGAAACGACCACCATATAAGGCCTCAAATTTTAGTTCTACTTATTATAACATAATATATGCAAAAGATTTCTTAACAATTACTACGGCATTAATTTTGCAAAAAAAAAATTAAAAGCAGAAACCATAGTAGGCCAATATTCTATTTTCTTGTGTGATAAAAATAAATGCTCCGTATAAAGTGTCTATTTTCTTTTAAAATTGCGACGCGCCTCCGTGGTTCTCTCTTTACGTGTCTTAATAATTGCTACTGGGTGCTGTTGTGCAAGAGAAAATAAAAGTCAGTCAGTCTGATTTTGACGGATAACAAGTCGTCACTGTCCTCTCCTGGCGTGAATTTAGCGGCCCTGTTTAAATTCCACCCACACGACTAGTCAATCTCGCGACCTGCGAATCGGCCCTGGCGGTAACACCCCAGGTCTCTCGTCGTTCGTGACTCTACTGCACCCTAATGCGTCGTGACGCCCGGCGGTAACACCCCGGTTCGAAGTCAGTTGGCTCTAAAATATCTTCCTCTACTCCGCGTCGCGATGCTCGAGTCGACGCCCGGCGGTAACACCCCGGTCCATCGTCGTCACACGTCCTGCCGACCTCCCTCTTTACGTTCAACTCCCCCGTGTTGCTCCTGTTTGGTCCCAAAATCCCCGCCACTTTTTCTGCAGGCTTTGGTTCCCTTGGGCCAATCAGGAGCCAGCTTTTCAAAATAGCCCCGCCTCTCGAGGAAAGTAAATTCTTGTCATTGCCGCATTTATTTCGTTTTCACATTAATATTCCCTCATTACACTTGAAAATAATTACCACTGAGGCTCCTAAATCCTAATGTTCCTTATATACTACTTAATATTATAATAATTAACATTTGTGTCTTAATTTGTACAGGCAGCACTCTCCCCTCCCCGCCAACAGCTAAGGGCGGTACAAGTTGGGTGGGGGTGGGGAGCCAGGCTGCCGTCCAGAAGCTGCACCTGCTCTCTCCTCTCAACAGAGACTACATATACACATTTTAGTTTTATTTACACATAAACAGTAACATTGACTTTCCATCGGCTTCGTGACATGATGCCGAGGAAAATGAATGGTCGCATGACCTGTTAATTTTGGTATTCAGAAATTATACTGATTAATTGCTATTGCTGGTAATACCTGGTATGGTAATCATTGTGCGCATCACAAAATTAGTCAAAGATTGGGAATGAAACATTATGATGTCTTACGCATGAAGTGCAGGAAATGTAGACCGGAAGTTTTCACGGAAAGAATTTTGAATATAATTAATCAAATTCCTTGTTTGCGCACCTAGAGCTCTGTTTCATTGTTATTAATTGGATGTTAACAACTGGCACGCATATTGAGGGTTTTAAGCGCAAATTATATGTGTATAATGACGCTCACTGATGAAATACCATGAAGCAGCGCTGCAGATGGCACGTAAGAAATTGAAATAAGTTGTTGCCAAATATTTTCGCGAAAACCGGTTGTTTCTACGAATAAAGAGTTTCTCCTTAACTACACTATAAGACTTAATTACACTTGTCAAAAAACGATACGCATCTGTTAAAAACGGAATGACTGAGCTTTAGCTAAAATGACTTTTCCTGCAAAAAAATATGAGAAGTAAACTAATTTCACTTCGAAGTTAAGTTTCCTAATGAACTCCTATATGTATATAATTCAGATTTCTCTTTCCTAACTCCTTTCTTGTCAGTAATGTTAGCACCTTCTTCCCGCCACATTTTCATCGCAAGCTTCGCCCTTGTTTTGTTTACATGGATTACCAGGCCGTGATTTACCAGGATATTTTTTTAGCCATTTCCACGCCCTAAGTACTACTATTATCGTTGTATTTATAAAAAAAAATTGTGAAAAAAATATAATTCACTATATTTTATTCTAATTCTACATGTAAAATATTATCACATATAAGCTAATACTAACACTGCAAACACTTCCAGGTTTCCCGTATCTCAAACAAGATGTTTACTGTTCCCCCACTACTTTCCAAGTGTTTAAAAGGAAGAGGGACACCTGCTGTGCAAGGAACGCGTGCAAAACCGGCTTAACTGAGGTACACTCCGATACAAGAGTATTATAGACAGGTTACCAATACTCAATACAGACACCCAGTAGTACATACGTAGCTTGTCTTACAAGTAACAAATATAACTGATACAGATTTTTTTACACAGCTAATGCATTAAATTGTACTCTGAAGTAATTTTCAACAGTTTTGCTTGTGTGAATAGAAAGATATTCACTACGATTCCGATGCTAATTTTCAGCACAATTCAGGACATCAGTACTCTCTTACCTTTTAATCTATCATCTTCTTATTAGATCAATATGTTGTTCAGACCATACAGATTCTATTGCGACTAATATTGCTGGGGAAAAAATAATAGGAGCATTGTGGGGTATGCTCCAGAACTCGCAGAATTGCGATTTTCAAGTGTTATATTGTGAAAACTATAATGATTTGGCAATAATTAATTACATCGACAAGGTGCATTTCAAAGGAACTTTCAACTAATGAAATAAAAATTTTTCGTGAAATATGACCTTAATTTATTTTGTATTTGTTTATAGCTATATTATTTTGTTTTTATCATTAACCTCCTGACAGTTTTACATATGCAAACAAAACCACATGAACATGGTGCCTTTAAACATCTGTGAGTTGTTCGGCTGAAGTGATTACAACAGTATAATGTACATGTGTTTTAAACATGTATTTGATATTTGGCATGAAGATATAAATATATTACAAAGTATAATAGCCAATTAATTAAGTTAATTTTTAAATTAGCATGCAAATTTTTCCCCTTGTATCTTAGGGTCACCCCACATTTTTATTGATGAAAAGTTTTAAGCCAAGTGCATTGCGTGTTTCTAGAGTAGTTTCATACGGATACCGTGAGTAATTTTCCAGATATAACAGGTTGAAAAAAAAACTCTTTTTATTCATTTCGAGGGGCTTCGTAATAATTTTTCCAACAAACGTGTTGTTTTAAAACTACCTTTCCGTCATCTTGTAAAGTGTATTTTCTACTCGTGCTATGACAAAATGAACACTTGTGGAATATTTTTTGTAAAAAGAAACATTTACGAACACAGTCCAATGTATTTAAAGTCTTTGAGGGCTCTGACTACCTGCCTTGTAGCCACTTAATTTCAGTCAGGAATCAATGCTGAAGTTCTTAATTATCTGTAAGTAAATATTGTTTGGGGAAGGTATCCGACGGAAGGGTATCGTACATTGAGTGCAGACTTCAAACTGGACGCGCGTAGGAAAATGATGGAATGAAAAGGGCGAGGAATAGGGAGATACTGGCAAGCGCAAGCGACAACGTCCGCCACGTTTCACAAATACAAAAAGTCGGAGAACGACCCCGCCGAAGATGGAACCCTGATCTCCTTGGCGGGTGGCGAGTGGCAAGGAAAATAAATTATTTGAGCATTTATTTTACATTTAATCTCCATAGCTGCAAACTTGGTATACTCTGTTTCACATAAGTATGGATAAATTTGACAGCAACTTATGGGCAATAATTTTCAGTATTTTGCAATTTGTTGAACAATGCAAGATATTTTTAGCTCTAAAACGAACCAGAAATGTCCATTCAACATTTGTACTGCAAATTTTGTCTTGTGTAGTTACACGTAAATAATATAATGTTACAAGTTATTGCCTTTAAGTTGCTGTCAGATTTATCCAAACATATATGAAATGAAGTTAAGGTGGAATTAAACATATATTTTCGTGGCATAACAATCATCCTTTAACCCAATTAAATATTAAATATAGCAGTACTTTAGTCTTCAGAAGACTGTCTCTAAAGTTCTGATATCCTAGTACTCGTCCCTGACTGATTCTGGCGGGCCAAACTTAATTTGTAAACCTCTCGAGACAGATTACCCCAAAAGCAAGCATTACTGTCTAGAAATAATATCATTTATCTTTGTAGTCGTATTGTTATGTACAGTGGAAGTATTTTTTTTTTGCTTGTTGCCAAAAATGCATAGTTCAATGTAGTTGTAACATCACTTTACGGAGCAGGAGGTTTTGGGTTCGAATGCTGTGTAAGGCACTGGTGTGAATAGTTATGCCATGATTGTTTATAATCCTTATACACTTCCAGGCATAACTTATTACTGATTATCTCTCATTGTTCAACTGTCAGATCTACCGCATTTTTGCGCACGTGCATTACTCATAGTAGATAATATTTACTTTAAGTTAAGTACCTTTGTGTACACTAAATTAACAGTTCAGCTCTCGCGTGTTAGAATTACATGCAAATTACTATTTGAGCTAACTCTACAGCAGTCTAAGTAGCTATAGATGTCCACGCGAAACACAATCCTATGTCTCTACCAGTAACAACGACTTATCCTCGGCCTTATTTGTAGTCTCAACAAAATTGACCTTAAGGTGTAATCACAGTCTCTTAAATGTAAGAATTAGAGATGTCACGATACCAGTATTTTCCGATTCTCGATTCCGATGCCGATACCATTCTCGATTCTCGATTCTACAAACCTCGATACCTTGTATTAAATTAGTATCATGTTTACCAAAACGAAACACATCCAAAAAAATAATGAAATACTAAAATATGTAATCATCAAAATAGCATCAGAATACCGCATTAACTTAGTAATTGAGAGTAAATTATACATGACAACAACAAGTAATTACATTTTCCTAATTTTTTAAAATGCATGATCTACAACAAAATATCCTGGATATGTAAAAAAATATCATACAAGACGGTACAGT
>PNEQ01039445.1:0-19768 GCA_003012365.1 Medauroidea extradentata | reverse complement strand
GCTCCAGTGAGTGAGCATTTGAACATTTGACGATGTAGCGCAGGAGTCCGTGAGCGTTTTTACGCATGTCCGCCATTGGTTCGGAGTCCGCAAGGTCACGTTTATTAAACAATGACCCGATCGAAATAGTTTCCAAGATGTACATGACTTAGAAATCCAACCTCTCCTCAGTTGAATCCGCGAAATTTCCGGGGCTCTACCTATGATTGTCGGTTGCAAACAAACTGCTTTTGTTTGTTTACTTATGTGTTTGTGTGTATTCTCTAGTTTTCCTCGACACGATATTTGATGGAGTGGGATATGTCCAAAATACTTCATCAGTTTGTAACACACAAACACACGTACATAAAACGTGAGACTAGAACAATTTTTTTCCAAGTCTGGCATTAAAAAGTAAATTACTGGCTGTGGATAAAGCCGTCGAAATTGAACGAAGAATAAAGTAAAAGAATTTAGAGCATCAAGAGCGGAAAACCGGAATAATTATAAAAGGAAAAAGAAATTGGTTCCAGGTATCACGTTTTAATAACGGAGCACAAGCCAGGTCTAAATTCATTTTTCAGTTTTTTTAATTTTTTGCTGAAGGTGAGGCAGCGAGGTGAGTTGTCGGTGTGGAGCGAGGTAGTTGCGGCGTGTAGTGGAGTGCTCGAGACAAGAGCGTTGTGACAAGTGTGCTAGGGTTGGGGAAGGGGTTAGTACACGAAGGGGCGGGGTAGGGGCGGGTCTAGTGTGTCGGCTGGCGTGTGCTTCGGTGCGCTGGTAATCGCCGTGCTGTCAGGTGCAGTGACGAGCGGGCTGCCTGCTCGTTAGGCGCTCTACGACGCGAGCCTGCCAACCTGGTTGTCTACCCACGTAGGCGTGCTGCATTTCACCGCCCGCACACTACCGGGTGCGAAGTTACTGACTTAGGACACTATAAAGGACGGAAACCGCAATTAGAGGAGGTAGTACGCCAGACTATCTAAACGGAAAGAACACGTCGTACATCCATACTATTTTTGTTAATAACGGATATTTTGGGCAATGGAAACTGAGTATTTAGACCATTAGCCACCCCACCAATGGCCTGGATTTTTGGCATGTGGGAAACATGGCGGACGACGCTGACCATATGTTGGGTCTCATTTTATGTCATCATTGATAAATCTCTAGTATTTCAAATCATGTGTTAACGATGGGCTGCAGCCCCATCTCGTTTTCAGAATCATGGTTTAAATGTCGCAACGTGAATCCTTGTCACCTGAGCCTAAGTTTTATTATTACTTTCATTTAATGTGCCTTTGGACATAACTAAATTTTGAAAGATGAACACGTGCGAAAGAGGGAGGATTTCGGCCAGGACCCGAACAAAAGGAGACATTTCAGGATTCGCCTGGAGTGATTTAGGAAAGAAAAAACACGGAATCGAACCCTTGCCTTCCTGAATGTGAAACGAGTGTTTGATCTTTGCTGTCGAGGTGGCTGCTTGGGTGGAAAATTTTTGTACGTTCGGTGCCTATAACTATGGATACCTAAGGGTAAAACAGCATGCATTAATCTGACCTCAATGTGCTGACCTGAGGAGCGTGATGGTGGTGAGGTTGAGTTGTTTGGTACCCGGCACTTAAGTGGGTGTAAGAGCAAGTAGCTTGCTGGGGAGCTCGGCGTGCCTGGGAACGGTGGGAAGAATTGGTCGACCTCCCCAACTGGTAACAGCGCCCCTCAGTCAGGTGGAAAACTCCGATGGATGCTGGGTTCAGAATATGTGAGTCGTCAACTGTGCCTTGTCCTATCTTCCTTCTATCCTTGTCATCGACGCAAACCGCAATGGATTATGAATGAGTGAAGAGATTTTGGTCAGCACTTAACATCGAGGTCTTGAGCGCGGGTGATGGATGACATGATGCGAGTATGGAGTAGTACCGGAATGTAAGGGCGGGGGAAACGGGAGATCCCCGAGAAAACTCGCCGACCAGCGGCATCGTCTGGCACGATTCCCACATGCGAAAATCCGGGGACCGACCGTGCCGGGAATCGAATCCGTATCGCCTTGGTAGGAGGCGAGAGGTCTGACCTCTCGGCCACCGCGGTCCCTACTGCAATGAATTATGATGTGAATATTTAGCCTCTCGCACTCAAGTCCATCTCCACTTTCACGTGGGTCAGGGCTGGTAACTCCGGTACTTTGCACAGCAACTAACAGAGTGAGGACGAAGACCGTGCAAGCGGTGGCCGCCTTGATGCTTGAGGGAAAGTTCCAAAAGTGTTTTTTTTAGGCTAGCTTCCTGTCGCTGGTACGGGAGCTCCAGCTGCTGTGGAACATACGAACAGATTACATGTCCCAACTGAGGCACATAGTAGTGTCCTGTTGTGCAAATCTCAAGTACTGTTGATCTGGAGAAGGTGTTCTGGAGCCCTGGAAGGTGGACACGTATTCGGGTGAAAACTCAGCTGCACGGTGTTTCGCAGGTACTCAGGGGATCGGCGTGAAGCTCCAGCTTTGTGCTGTGCCGATCACGGGTCGGGCTCTTTAGTGACTGCGGTTTACGAACTCCTGCTTGGGAGGAGACGTAAAGGGCGAGTTCTTGGATCTCTGGTCTGGTCCGCCTAGTAATAAGACTCGCCCACGTAGCGCTTACGTAGAGAATGGATAACATAGCATTCAGCAAGGTATTTACCCACAGCTAACCTGTGGGTGTTTCTGTTGCTAGGTTGAGTGGGTTTTGATTTCTTGCCACCGCTGTTGGAAGGAGCGTTATCTCCCTCTGCCAGTGACATTGAACTACCATGTCAGCTTTATGTTTTGGCTGCATTGCTATGGTGAGCCCTGACCGTCTGTGATTGACAGGTGAGGACTGATGACCCTCCCAGCACAAAGGTCAGCAAGGTGTCTCATAGCAAGCCTTCGGGATCAGGCACATGATGTCGTTCTGCCACACACCGGCGGCAATGACATTGGGCACGCTACCTCTTAAGTGCAAGTCACTGAACGGGCTTGCAGTATTTTTGCCGACAACTCGCTTGTGTGGGTCAGTCAGTCAGTCAGTAATTTCATGCCGTAGTGTTAAATCGGAATCTATATTAATTATTCTAATAATGTTATTAAGACCCTTTACTAAGGATTTCGTTCGTAAATAGGACAACTACTATTCTCACTTTTGCTATTTTCTGGAGTGAGAAATTACATTCGTAATATTACAGAGGCATGAGTTGAAATGAAAGAAGATATCACGCACGTTGTGTACTTTTCGGATAATTTCCTATTGGCTGAAGCTCTTGAAACAGCTCGGCGGCCTGGTACGTGCTTAGAAAACAATATTTTTCTACGAAACTTTTCCGCATGCACCCGGGTGATAATTCATGAACATAAAACTCACTTCAAACGATTGCAGATTGACTCTGTCCCGACATCACTCACAGTAGCTGACTATGAGGTGTAGATCTCCAGAGTGTCTAAAATTAGCCTTCTCTGGCTGCCGTTACTCGACACATACGTACCTGGTGTATGGAAATACAGTAGTTCCACAGAAATAATCTATAACAAGCGACTTAGCGAAGATTTTCCATTAGTATCAACTGTCGGGACACACAGTAACATAAACATAGCCATGTGAAATTTAGTACTTTAACTTTCATAACAGCTTGTATTTATAGAGATACTTACATGGAAATTATTTCAGTTTCTGAAATCAAAACTGCAAAATTTCAGTACAACTAAACAGCTACGTGAAGTAAACAGATCCAACACAAAGAGAAAACGAGTTCGCTACAACTCACCCCATTTCTCTTCTGTTTCACTTTGTTACCCTGCGGTACTTGTTGAACGTTCCTACAGGCATCCCAAACAAAACACTATGTGGTTACCGCTTAAATATCTCAAGTTAAAAGAATCTGGCAGAAATCTTGTACCCTAGTACATATATTGGTGCCCAGTGGCGATTGAAAATTTGGTACATATGCCAGTGCCACCCGTAATGTCCGCTCGTTTCCGTGTGTAAAGTGCACGTTAGAAAACTATTTTCATTATTTTTATTTTGTATTTGTACGATATATATATATATATATATATATATATATATATATATATATATATATATATATATATATATAGGTAAATTGTGGTGGTATATACAGTCACCAGCAAAATGCGACGACGTTTTTGACATCACGGCGAGATAAGATATTCAGAAAGCTGATTAGCAATGAAATGGCACCTTAACAGTACTGAGAGGCAAGGTAACGTCTCGGTGTATCTCCCACTTTACTATACGTCGTATTATCGTCAAAAGTATATTTACTAAACTGAGCGGGTTACAGGTTATAATAATCGCTTTGAAGCGTTGTATTCGATGCTGGTGATGGTGATATAAGGCGAGTATGGAGTACCCCAGGAATGAAGGGGTGGGTGAAACCGGAGTTCCCCGAGAAAACGCACCTATGAATAAATACCCTGTTAAAGTACGACCAAATAAAAAAAAAAGTAAAATGTGTGACAGTGCAATTAAGAAAATTTTACTTCATTTCGAAGGCGTATAGAGGTTAGTTCGATTCAGTATCATAAATATGCAAAACGTACTAAACGATTTTGAATATTTGCTTCAATGGTCTTTCACTGAAAGAAAAAGCAAAATTTCCAAACGTTTGTCAATGAGTACTTATGTCCTTCTTAACGTCCTGCCGACAGCGAGGTCTTAGAGACGGAAGCATTTTGCTCGGAGGTCCAGGACATTAGGAAAGGAAGGGACCATTAACTGTTTTAATGCAACCATCCAAGAATTCGTTTCTTTATTTCCTATGTTGTTAAATCGAAGGCTGCGGCCTAATATTAAAGATGGCTATAGTTGTCAACGTCAAATAATCAGCTCTATAATGACGTGTGGTATGTGCGCTAAAGGTAAATTATTTTGTAAATGTTTCTTGCTAAATTATTTTGCAGTAAACTCAAGTTATTATTTCAATATCATAGATTTTTTTATTGGTAGCCAGGAAATATTTTTGTGTTAACAAGAAGATATATTTGGATGGGTTAGTACTAGAAAAATGTTTTGTAGCTGCCGAAGCGTATGTTTCCCGTGTATTACACAGGATAGTTTGCAAGCAGATAGTAAGGGTAATGTAGCGATGCAGAGTGAGACGTGTTTTGTTTGCTGAACGCACCAGTACTCTCTGGGAAGATGAAGCCGTCATTGAAGCACACGCGTGCAGTCGACACGGCCTCAATCAACTAGATGTATGCTCGGCCGCTTCGCTCGTCGTTACTCCACCCCTTCACCACTAGCCAGCGGTTTATACGCGGCTGTGCGAAGTGTATATATGCAGTCGTGGGCAAGCACTCTATCCGCCCGCAAACATTTGCCTCGCCCTCCGCTGCCTCTCCCCCGCCGTGATCATCTTCCACTCCCCCACAGTTCTGCGTAGTGGTGCAGTTTGCTGTACGGGCTTGACGTTCTTAGCAGCACAAGACTGAATAACAAGCCAGGTTATCGTCTCATTTGTCTTACACATTGCGCTGTAATTTTTTGAATTTGTTCAAAAAATTTCGAGCAGTAGTATCCATTACATATTTTCTTGCGATCTCACTAGGAATAATTGCAAAATTTACAACAAACAGAAGCCGTACAGACTATTTAAAAATTAATTATTCATTCTTACAATCTGTTCCTTGTAAATAGTTCGAAATTATTGCTCGGTTCGTAGCAAAAAAAAAAATATATCTTATCTTCAATATGTTAATGTAACTGTCTGTATAATTATCGGACATCACGTCGAGGATGATAGATTTATATTGATCATCCAGTGAATAAAATATGCCCGTAAATGTATTTCGTATATTTTTAACTTCTTTTTAGAGCTGTATAAAACTTTTTGAATGTACTGATTGAATACATTATTTGACAGATCGCGTGATTAAAAAAAAATTTACAATGTGGATCTTTGTTTACATCTTATAATTTTAATTCGTACTCCCGGCAGTTACGAAGCTAACGTTCTCACTAAATTCTAGAAAAATAATTTTGTTTGTTCATCACATCAGGTTTTCTGCTAACTGAAAAGGTTTCAAAATAAGTTATAAGTGTAGAGAGAACAGATGATACCTAACTGTTATTTATCAATCCCATTTACATATTTTTGACAGGTAGCAAAATTTATATAATGCATAGGACTAAATATTGGAAAGCAAGAACAATTTCTTTAAAGTATTCTTAAATTAAGAAAAGTAGTTATTATGTACAGAATAATTATGTACGCCAATTGTTTTGAAAAGTGATCAGAGTTTATGAATTATTTGCCTGTCACTTAAGTTGGATTGGGCTAGAATTATACGAACAGCTCATGGTGTCTTAAACGTATTACACATTGTAGTTATGCACTACTGGGATTTTTTAATATCTAGAGTATCATCAATCAAAGAGAAAGTTCGATCTGGAAAATGAAATTGTAGTCAATACAATATTTGGTATTGTTAACTAAATTTAATGATAAAGAAAACACAACCGACTTTGTTACAGAGCTCTTCATTTCTCACGTGGTGAGGAATTTTGGTCTTAAGCGCTTGTGAGTAGGGAGCAACGCTGGATTGATAACGGCAGGGGAAATGAGAGATCTCCAAGAAAACTCACTGACAACAGTATCGTCCGGCACGGTTCCAACATGCGAAAATCCGGGGACCGAATCCTCCCGGGAATCGAACTCGGATCGTTCTGTTGGGAGGCGACGGTGTTGACCACTCAGCCACCGCGGTCCCTCTGCCAGGTGGACCGAAAATTGTAGTGCATGTGTGAATTGCCATTATATAAATCTTTATTGGATAGTCATCCTTCCAAGCGAGCTGAGTAGAGACCAATCGAGGCAGGGCACTTGTAAAACATTCGCTCATTATTCTGGAAGTCCAGAGTTATATTTCTGGCCTGGCTATTCTGAGCAATTTCACGTTTTACAAAATCACGCCAAGCGAATGATGAGTTGGTTTATAGTTACTTGTAATTTACCTTCCCATTTTACCGTGTTCATATATCAAGGTCCGCACAAACTGTTAGCGGAAACGAAAAAAAAAAAAATCTAAAAACTACATAAATTATAGGAGAGTCTATATTCTCGGCATATTATTTGACCAAATACTTTCAATTCTGCGAAATTTGCGTATTCAAATACTATTTAGTATGCTGATTTGACATCGTATTAGGACTAGATAATTTTTAAATGGCTGGATAATTCTCCCGTTTAGATGACTGATAAGACGCGAGCGTGTTCATGTGTGGAAATTTTGAAGTTGGCGCTGCAAGAGGATACTTTGGTTTAGCTTTATTGTATTCACAACTTGGTTTTTGCCATCGAAGGACTTGACAGTCTTCATTCACTTGACGTGATTTCTGAGTGCACTTTATAATCAACTAGCCCGTGATTTGTTTACATTAGTGTTCAAGTTATTGCGTTCACGCGCTCATGACATATATCATTGCAGTTTGCTGTTGCGTAAAATATAACCATCTAATGAAAAACAAATATTCTCGACCCTTTATCAAAATACAACTAGGTGTCGGAGGAAGTAACCTGGCTCAAATCCTTACTTCCTTAATATTATATTATCCATGGTTTCTCGAACCACTGAAAAATGAAGTTGATTTTGTAGTTGACCATAGACTAGTGCAGATATTTTGCTCTCTGACCGAGCTAATTTTATTGATGTGCAGGGAAACTTTTAGTAAAATTTACTTTCTCACGTAAACAAAATATTCCTTTCAGTTTTTCAATAAACTACTTTGCAGAAATTCAAAGTTCACGAAACTTGAAAGTTACTTTTACAAAGGTAATTGTTTTCTAGGATTGTGGGTTCAGTCGTCTGGTTTTTTTATCTAGAAGATAATTCGTAATTCCAAGGAGTACTTATAAATGTGAATTTTCGCTTAGGTTTTCTTTCTTACAGATAGCTAAATAATTATACCAACTGATAAAAAAATTAATAATAACAGTACCAATAATGCCATAGTTATTTTCGTTCCCAAGTAACTTGCAGAACTTTTGGTCATACTGAAGAAAATTAAGTCGAAACCATTGCATTTCGGTTGTAATTTTTAGACAGCTATTTTTATGATAAAATGTAACTTGAGAAGGGATTTCTTTATTTCAGGTTGTAATGGAATTACGTACTTGAAATTCATATGCAGCATGTCATATAAAGAAAAAATATCTTGTATTTTTCAGAAGTGTTTAGTTTGTTTTATTACTCACATATTTTCTTGCAGTCTCTTCTGTTTGTTACAGAATATTTTATAACTTCACAGTTTAACTTTTTGAAATGATTTTGAATCTTCTTACACCAATGTGAACATTCTACTCGATTTATTTTTACGCTGCTAAAGACCCATAATTTCACACCTTTCTGATGGTTTTATCGACGCAACAAACACGTACCTGTGATTTACTGCATGCAGAGAGCATAGAAACGAACTTTCAATAGTAGTATGTGATTTTATATGTTACACTTAAAACTTTTTTTTCAAATGTATGAGGTGAATGAATATTTGGCGTCGGGTATATATTTTTAGTAAGACATTGGCCAAATTACACTTTTCGAATTATTGGTTTTTTGATAACGTCTCAATATTTTATAAAAAAAAGTAATGTTACCTTTATTTAGGCACAACTCACACTTGTGTGTCAAAACACATGTGTTAAAACACGTGTGTTAAAACAGTGTTTTAGCTGCTACGTAAAGCTACTTTTGAGCAGCATGTTGTGTATAATATAAAATAATATTTTATTTTGTCCTCTGTCGTTAACTGTTTAGTGCGGTGAAATCTAACAGTACTGTCGTTACTCTAGAAACCCTTTATCGAAATATTCAAATCGGTTGAAATTGGAAATTACCTATGGCTTCACAAGTGACACTTTACCGCGAATCGCCTGTAGATGTGTCTCAGTAGTCCACATATTGGCTTAATCAGAATTTGCAAATAATCACGAATTGTTGGAATATTTCGTATTTTTCTATTTCTCTCATAAAAATATTTCTTTTACTGTATCAACATTTTGGATATTATGTTACTCTATTCATTTAGTAGAGAAATTTAAGTTCTGAGGTTGGTAGTTGTGATTCTAACAGAAAGTTTTCTTTTCTAATTAAAAATGTTGAATAAAAATGATAAGAGTAATTGTTGGCAGTCAAAAAAATTAGCTTGTTAATGTCCTTTGTTCCTGAGCATGAATTATTAAAAATGACTTGACATTATGAACAGCAAATGGTCCCAGAACATTTAAGAAGTAAGAATATTTGACATATGACAGAAAAACGAGTGACATTAATTTGTGACCTTACTTTTTGAGAAGGTGAACAATGGCAGCACCATTAACTGGAGGAGAAACGATAAATAGAAATAGGGCGATGCTTCTGTAGACAATTGTTTTTCGTGGACATGAAGGTTAAACAAAGAATTGTTGTTGAAAGATGTATGGGAAGCAATCATTGGCTACGAATACACAAGACGACGAGCACGAAATAATGTGATAGAATTGACCATTATTTTTAAGTATGTTGGAGAGAATTTAGAGTGTGACATTGCGGAGATTGATACAGCGAAAAAAAAAAAAAAAAACACTGAAGAAATTCGACGAGTTGTGCAATGATGGAGGGCTTGTCAATGGTGCCACTAACACATTTTGCGAGGCTTAATGACACGAGTGTACAAGAATATTTTGCAAAGTACAACCAGCTATGGAAGAAGACAACTATGACGGGATATTAATTCACTGAACAAGTTGCAGGAAGTGTTATTGGAAATCTCCCAGAGGAATTCTCGGTGTCTCTGGAAGCTGAAATAACAAACCTAACACTTTCTAAGGTGAAAGCGAGACTTCTAACTGAAAAGAGAATAAAGGAACCTCAGTCAAGTAAAATTATAACTAACTTGTCAACAAATCAAGAGAATGAAATTCAGACAATGGTTGTACGACAGAAGCACCATGCCAAGAAAGAAGATGGTTGGCATCCACGTGTCAAGACAGAAGAATGCCGACAGTACAGTTGCAATAATTGTGGGAAATTAGGCTATGTGTCCAAGCACTGTCGCAGTACTTCAAGGTGCTTCAATAGTGGGAGACCTGGATATAATTCCAAGGAACGCAGAGAACCACGAAGTGAATAATCAGCACAACAGAGGATATCAGTGAATGCCAGTGGCTAGTGGCAGAGTGGTGAATTCTAAAGTGCTTCATTTTGTAGATAAAGCAATGCGTGTATCAAAGTGTCGGTAGGAATTGGGCAAAATATGGATTGGTTATTCGACTCATGTACGTCGCATCACATGTGTCCTTCAGAGGAGCTGATTGTAGGTATATAAAGGAATGTATCTGGAAGGGTAGAAATTGGAGATAACAGTAAATAAGAGGTTAAAGGTATAGGTAAGGTAATAGTGAGAATGGTATCTGGTTGGGTTATCACCTTTACAGATGTGTTTTATGTATCTAACCTAGAAACAAAGTTGATCTCCGTAGGAAAGCTGACCAGCAATGGATTTAGGTTAGACTTTCCAGGTGAGAATGCAATTGTATTGGATAATAAAGGTAAGGAAACATTGTTTACTGCAAATAGAAAAAGCTATGTTTACATTGTGCAAACAGAAGGGTAAATGTATATAGGCCTAAATATAATGATGTAACAGATCAGAAATTTAAAGCACAGCTGTAACATTGCGTATGAAGGCGTTGGAGAGGTTAAGTTGTTGCATGAGTGATATGGTCATGCACGTCATGAAGCCTCTTTCAGATTGTCTATGTTAGAGTTGAAGAGTAATAGTGGATTGGAAACTTGTTCTGTTTGTATCCAGGGAAAACTTTGTAACAAATGGGTTCCTTAATATTGTGAACGTAAGGCAGAAAAACGATTTGATGTTGTACATACTGATGTAATTGGAAAAAAATAATCCACATTCTTTAGGTAAAGCTCAATATGTTGTAATGATGATTGATGACTATTTCAGGTATAAGTGAGTGTAGCTATATGTGTAAAAACCAAGGATGAGTTGCTGAATGTAATCTTTAGGTATCAGGCAAATGCAGAAATATTACAAGGTATTGGTATAAAACTGATACTGTCAGACAATGGAACCGAGTACACTTTTAGTGGTTTTCAGGAACAACTACAAAAGTCAGGAATTTCTCATGGGAGGACTGTACCATACACTTCACAACAAAATGGGATTGCAGAGAGGCAAACAGAACCATGTTTGATAGAGTTGGGTGAATGTTGATTCAGTCTGGTTTACCAAAAGAATTTTGGTGTTAAGCAGTAATGACAGCAGTGCATAAATGAAATAGATGTCCATTCTCTGCAATATATTTTCAGAAACCATATGAGTTGTGGTATGGCAAGGAAATGAATGAGAAAGAGATCATCACATTGAGTATTTGGGTGCCAAGCATGAGCATTAAGAGTAGAGAAAAAAGTTAGACTCTAGGGCAGACTCGTATGTTATGGTTGGGTATGAAGTAGGGACAAAATATGGAAATACACTGTGGAGTCTTGAAAGGGAAAAAGTAATTGTGAGGAGAAATGTAGTATCTGAGGAAAAGAACTCCCGTTCAAGGAAAAGGGCATAGCTGATGAGTTACCAAAAAACAACTAGATTCAAGTCAACATGAGAGGGAACATATTTGACATAATACAAGTTGAATGTCCAGAAATCGAAGTTGGTTTTGAATTGGAAGGGCAGAATAAATTGAGGACACAATGGGGGTAGTGTCACCAATAAAACAATTAGAATTTCATATTGAAGAACCTGTACCTAATCTGAGAATATCGGTTAGACATAGGACAGTAAAGACTTGTGCATATTGTAATGTGGTAAATACAGTAGGTGAAACAGAACAAGAAAGAGTAATAGAACCCATAACAGTTCATAATATTATGTCAGTTTATAGCATTATAGGAAGTAGAAGCCATGGAAGATTAAAACAATGAAATGAAAAAGAGAGATGTTTTGGAAGTTGTTGAACGATCAGAACACGTAGGGGTAATAGGTTCGAAATGGGTATTTTCTTAAAAATGTAACAATGAAGGTAATATTCAGAAATTTAAGGCTAGATTGGTTGCTCAAGGATTCAAGAAACAGATTAATCTCAGTTATGATTAGACATTCAGTCCTGCCGTAAATAGAAAGTCAATGAGAACAATTATAGGCATAGCAGTGGAAAAAGGTTGGGCCTTAGAACTTCACGATGTAACTTATGCTTACTTGAACAGTTACATTAACTGTACTGTGTACATTAAACAACCAGAGTTGTTTGAAGAAAGTTATCTACAGAATTTTGTTTGTACGCAAGAAAAGAGTATCTATGGTCACCCAAACTCAAGTAAGGATTGGAATGTTTGTGTTAACGCTGTATTGAAAAGGCTTGAATTTAAGAAATGTGTAAAGAAACCATATGTATATGTAATGATTGTATGATAGGGTTGTATGATATTGTAACAGGGTCAGAAGAAGTATAGAAGTCAGCGAAAGATAGTTAATCAGATGAGTCAGAAATCAAAGATTTTGGGAAAGCCACACATGTGTTATCCATTAAGATAGAGCAGACGGAAGGAAAGTTTACGATGAACCATAAGTTCTACATTAAGAAAATAATCAATAATTTTGGTATGAGAAAGTGTAAGCCTAGTAAAAATAATTTTACCTTGCGGGTGTACAGCAGCTGGGAATGAGCAAAGTTTTGATTCCGCCATTTGTCGAAGTGCAATTGGAAGTTTGTTACATTTGTCTGACAACGCGCGACCTGACCTTGCATTTGCAGTTAACAAGGCTAGTCAAAATTGTCAGAAACCTGAAGTTAGGGATTGGAAAGATGTGAAACACATAATACGGTACTTGAATGAGACAAAGGATCTAAGGTCATGCTAAACATGTAGGCTACAGGTGTTCTGAGATGCAGACTGTTGAGCTGATACTGAGTCGAAAAAATCAGTCAGTGGCCACTTAACAATTGTTGCAGGGGGAGCAATGTCCTGGTATAGTAAAAAGCAGAGTTGTATAGATAGGTCAACAATGAATGCAGGATACATGGTTATGGCTGAGGTTTCTCGATAGGTTATCAGGTAAAGGACTTGCTTTCAGAACTACGAATGGGAATGCTCATAGCCACACCACGGAAAATCAATACTGACAATGCTGCAGCAATCAAGCTGAGTAAACACGATAATGTTAGTGAAAGATGTGAGCATATTGACGTAATGTAACACGTTCGAAGGGAACTTGCAGAGAAGCAACTTGTTGATTTTTCATATGTATCATCAGAAAACAATGTAGCAGATCTATTTACAAATAATCTACCTAATAGCAAAGTTAAAAAAAAAAAGTTGCTGGTTGAATGGATAAATGTAAGTTAATTTATTTCTTTACGATATTTTGATGTTTTATCATGTATATTGTATGGTTGAAAAATAAAAATAATCGGGAGTGTTAGAATAATTTGTATTTTTCTATTAATCTCATAAAAAATTTTTATTTATTTCAACATTCGGGATATTATATTGTTCCATTAGCTTAATAGAGAAGTTTAAGTTTTGGAGATGGTAGTTGTGATTGTATGTGAAAGTTTTATTTTCTTTAAAAACGTAAAAAAAAAGAATGGAGTAAATATTAGCTGTGAAAAATGAGTTTGATAATTTTCTTTTTTCCAGAACTTGAATTATTAAACAATTACTCGAAAATATCAACACGAAAGACGCAACTACTCAAAGACCAAGTGTAAAAATGACTTTCACATTATATATGTGTTTCGGGGGAAAGCGTGTACTAGATTTTCTACCTATGAAGTAAGTAAGAGTCCAGAAGTGAATGGTTCTTCCTGAAAAACCACTCGCCAAAGCAGCTTTTATTAAATTTCAGAGCAGTTAGGCTGACGTTGAATAAGTCTAGTGGTCTTGAAAATTACAGTTTTGTTTGATCTCAGTTTTTCTCTCAATTAATTAACCGTTAATTTTTGTTCCTGTAAAGCACATTTATTTTCCAATGGCACTTTAATTGGAATCCAATATGAAATAAAAAACCGAGGAAAGAAAAACGCTTACATAAAATTGAATAACCATTGAAATGGAAAGTTAGTCGTATTCGCCATGTTCTTCCCCACGCCACGTATTTTATACGGCGTGCAAAACCAGTTTATAGTGATGTTGACATGTTGGTCGACTTTCATCCAAAGGGACGCCTTGTTGATTGTGCCATTCACAGTTCACGAATTAATGCAGCCGGTGTGCAGATCTTAGGTCGTTACAAGATTATTCGAAAACTTCTGAACGTGTATGAGTGTTGTCTGCTACGGAATAGCGTTCAAATAACCACACTCATTTTAGTCTAACCAATACTCTTTAGAGCAGATTTTCTATCGGCCGAAAATTGCGAAAATGTTTGTTTTAACTATCAATTTCAGGTATTAAAGTCATGGCACAGTAGATTTTGAAAAATGTAGGCGTGTACAATACACCTTAATATTATAATATTATTACGTCACGACAGGATCAGCACTGAATGTCTCATAGCGGCTAGTTGTCGATGAGAAGACTGCACGTCAGTTGAGTGACTTGCGCCTGGAGGCTAGCGTGAGGCGTGACGCGGGTGTTGTCATCCGTACTTCTTCCTAACTCCTATGCCTATAATCCGCTAAACACGTCCACCCAGCCGGCTACCTTAAGTTCCATTATTTATAATCAATCGCGAGTTTATTTAAACAGTGTACATGCATTTATTCATTATTTACCAGCAGAATTCTTAATAAGGCTACTGACATCTTGCACAATACATTCAAATTTTTACTTCAGTGAGTGAGAGATTCTGGTCAGCGCTTAACATCTTAGCGCTGGTGAGGGGTGACATGATGTGAGCATGGAGCGGCACCGGAATGAATGGGCGGGGGAAACGGGAGATCCCCGAGAAAACCCACCGATCAACGGCATAGTCCGGCACGATTCCCACATGCGAAAATTCGGGGACCGACCCCGCCGGGAATCGAACCCGGATCACCTTGGTGGGAGGCGTGACAGTTGCTGAAATTAAACAAGCCTCAGACAATTTTTATTACTAAAATGACTATTCACGTTGCTTGTATAATTCGGTCTCGAATGTGTTCGTATTGTTTAATAGAAACTTATCTGGAAGGGAATTGTGCGCGCACAAGTTTGTAAGTCTGAAGTTACCATTACTGCTATTACTTAATATACCAATTATGTAATTATATGCATTACTCAAATATTGCCGGTTTCCATAGTAAATATTTTACATTCATGCTTTTTCTATACTCATACTAAATTAGGCTTCACTAGTATTTTGTACTACTTCAAGGAAGGGGAAAAAACAACATACAGTAATTAAAATTTTATAATGAGTAATTAAACTGATCCATATCTGTAAGACTATTAAAGGCTCGTAAGAGGCTCAGGGGAAAAATAGCCTTTCGAAATATTTTTAAAATTAATAAAATATGTAGGTACATTTTTAATTATGCACAAAAATGGAAGTGTAACGTTAAAATAACGGTGGCTGGACTTATCATGAACATAACATATCGCGTATTTCATGTGTCTGGAGCCAAAATGTCTAGATAACTGGAAGCACTATTCACTGACATAAGAATAGTATGGTCTCTCTGGTGGCAGACACGACCACTTACAACATACGTGTACCCAGTGGTAGTATTAAATGTTAGCAAAACCTACCTCAGATAAATGAAAATGTTTGAATTGTAGGCAGCACGGGAAAGTGTCAACATTGAAAGGGAACCTACTGCCACTCAACTTCACAATAAATAAATAAATAAAGCTATGATAGCCAACTCAAACGCATAGATATGAACAAAAAGATAGAAAACTCTTCACCATAGATAAATTAAAAAATTAGGTGCTTAGAACTTTCATGGGTTATTTGAATATATTGTAATCCGTTCCACATAAAAAAAACTTTCGGTAGATAGTTCCGTATGATCCGAGATGGAGGAACACAAGTTTTTTTGTGGTTTGTTGAAGAATATTTCAATTTTTCTCAGGTGGGTGGTGACCAATGGTTTAATTTACCATTATATTGCTGATCTTGCGATGAGCCTAGTGAGGAATTTTCCTGCGGAAGAAGCCAAACCCCGCTGGAATGAAAGCCAGACGTAATGAACGTGGCACGTCTGAAAAAAAATGTACACACAAAGATCGATGGCTACGTACGTTGCAGCAGGAAAGCTTCCTTATATACGTTTCAATGAGTGTCGCTCCAGGCAACAATGTGAAGTTTGAGATTAAATGAGCTTGTTTGAAATCCAAATTACTTCATTCTTTCTGATAATTTCTAGTTTTCTGCAACTTCTTAATATACACACTGCACCAACATCTGAGGCCTCAATACATATTATTTTTAAATTATTATGCTGGAAAATTTGGTCGTCTTACCTGCTCAGGGGTCGCAAACTGCCTTTCTGAAAAATAATTAGCTAGAAATACAAATTTTTATTTATACTAACAGCGTCTGACGAGACGCCAAAATATTTTAACGCGAAAGAAAACAACTACCAGGCTCCATGTTTTCAGTGACTCAATTTTCTCTATCACGTTGCCGTGAGATTGATGTAAGTTACCTTGATAATATACAGTAGCATATCTTGTAGCATTATTTTAAAAACTGTTTATTCCTAATGCTAAATTAACAGCATACAACCGGCAACGGACTCGGATTTCAGAGATCCAAATGTTCTTACTTAAGAACGTCAGCGTGTGTTATAAGTAAGTAACATTCTTATCTGCAATACGCCCATTTAGTGATGTTAGTAACAATTATTACTAATTTTCAGTTTAATTGCCAATGTGGCTACTAGCGACCGGTGGTGAACAGGGTGCTAGTTAAGCTAAATATTACATGCACTACTACTGAAATGCGTAACAAAAACCAAAAACCTTTACTGTCAGATCTTTTTTTCCAACGTGTAACAACCAGAACCACCGGTCTCTTATAGAGTTCGTGCATTCGAATCTACAGTCTTTAAATCGGAAAACAAGAAGGGATACCAAAAGCTAAATAAATTAATAAAATATACTTATGCTTAACCATACGCGTGGAAGTGATTAAATAATCGATTTTAAACTGTCAATTTTGAACGTTGCATGTACACACCCCCTCGTTAAAAACACGTATCTCTCTCTCTCTCTCTCTCTCTCTGTCTCAATATTTATATATATATTTTATTTATTTCCTCCGAGTGCAAGCTATCATGAGGGAAACTTAGGAGGGAACCAGCTACTAGATGGTTCGATTAGTCTTTCGCCCCTATACCCAGCTCCGACGAACGATTTGCACGTCAGAATCGTTACGGATATATATATATATATATATATATATATATATATATATATATATATATATATATATATATATATATATATATATATATATATATATATATATATATATATATATATATGTGTGTGTGTGTGTGTGTGTGTGTGTGTGGATAAAAAAAACAGTAAATGAAATGCTTTGTGTGGCACTTAATGGGTCGAAACACTAAAATAAATAATAAATTATTATATACATGTATGTATATATGTATGAAATGAACCAATTCGGTGAGATTCAATTCTTTTCATTAAAAAAAATGGGCAACTGAATTTATTGAATGCACGTTGATTGTTTCAGTGAGTAAACAACACTAATTTAGGAGTGATTTACACCTATTCTCTATGCATTTCACATGCCTGTTAACTAATTTTAATACAACATTCAGAAAGTCACTGTTGACTGAATTTCAGTGATATATTTTACTTATTGTAAATACGGATTCGGATTTAGAAGGGTTGTATTATTGTCAATCACCAATTTGACAAAATTTAAGATGAACTTAAAAAAATAACAATCATTAAACTAGCTTACAACAAGGTAAAATGTAAAATATGTATTGATGATAACCGATTCATGGGCATGTCTTGATAGCATCTCGAATGATAGTACAGAAAATTTCGAGTGAAATTCGAGTAGTTGATAATAGGCTCACATGTAAATATGTCGCATATACTTGGAACTTACAATACAAATATTCACAAATGGTTACCCTGGTCTAAATATTCATTGTATCCCTTCCCTGGTTTTCCTAATAAGAACTTTTTGACATAGTATGTTCTTATACAATGGATGTGTGTTGGTATATATGTATGTGTAGGTATTCATATATATATATATATATATATATATATATATGTGTGTGTGTGTGTGTGTGTGTGTGTGTGTGTACAGTCATGGACACAAAAAATGGGCCAACTCGTGAAGGTGGAAATTTGTCTAAGTCCCGCTTCGGGTATGTTCGGCAGGCAGGCCTTCGTTCAGGCGACTGATGAGCGCGAGGCGTCACACAACGGCAAGCGAAGGCTGTAAGGAAAAAGGACACAAATCGCAACAAGATATTGCGGTTAACAAGTTCTTAGCTGCCTTTAGTAGAGAATAACCGTGGATGATATTACATGGTCATAAGTATTTGTATATATAATGAGGAGTAGAAATATTGACGTTGTGCCACAAACATATAAGATTTCGGTGTATTATTAGTCGATATTATTATAATTCAGTTCAATTTGTATTAATTCTACGAATGTTAACTTTCACATTCTAATAAAGTGCTGCCTGTCCCTCATATTTATTTTGCAACTAGTGCGTATATAAAGCAACAAAAGGTTTATAATGCAGCAAAAATACTCAGCAACAACGATACTGAAATGTTTTGAGAGCAGGGGCGTTGGAACATTTCAGAACTGGAGGGGGGGAGAGGCTACATCTTGGAACAATAAACCCCTCTAATAAAGCGGAAAGGGGGGGCGGGGGTCCTCCCCCGGGAAAACGATGTATTTCAAGGTGTAAAATGTTGCACTTTTAGCATTTTTCGTATTTAGATATGCTGAATATTAAACTTGCTTAAGTAGTGACTTTTTTAGAAAAACATTTTAGCGAAGTTTTACAACGAGACAGTTAACAAATCAGGAGCCTAGCCCTCTAAAAACGTTAATTTATACGAAAAACAAGAATACTACACACTGTAATTTAAGAATAAGTTCATTAATTATGCGTAACCAAAAATATTGACAAAATCCTTGCGGCATACAAATTGCTACAACTGCATCGGTGCTGTTTGCAATGCACGCTACGTGTAATAATCAAGAATATGTGTAATAGACTGTTGAGACACAAAAATTAAAGTGTTTTGAAATCTTTATTCTTACGTTGTCCATCACGAAAACACTATGATATTAATGATAAAACAATGTGCTTTCAACTTTCAAGGAAATAATGTTACAAGGTTACCTTCGTTGTAATATACATAAACATTTCATATTTCTATGAATGTTACTTAGCACTTATTATTCGGTAGTACGAGATTGCATGTGTTACGTAGGCTTTTTGTCGTAATGTGATTATCTTAAAATATTTTCTTGAATTTTATAGTAAAAGCGATTCTACTACCTCGCATATCACTTCCCGGGCCTCCGCACCTTGTAATCTCAGACTTGTGGCGCAGATAGTATACAGTCAACATTGAATTAAACAAAAACATTTAACACTATACACCTTCTTAAATGGCGTATAAAGCTAAAGCTAGTCATCCACCTTTCGTCTTTGGATCCGTTAATTACGTGATCTACAGCCAATCAGCAGCCTCATAAAATGTTATCCGTCCATTAAAACCGTAGCAAACTTTAACTTTTGACGACGAAGAAAGCGCAACTTTATTTATAAAGTCACCTTTGAACACACGTAGAAGACTGTGATGTTTTTAAAAT
>PNEQ01039443.1:0-19768 GCA_003012365.1 Medauroidea extradentata | reverse complement strand
TTTGAGTTATATAAAAAAATATTTTTTAAAGTTTTTGGGGATATATTTTTTAGTAATGTAATGATGTTATATATTTTATGAAACGCCATAATCAAATGAACAAAATGACACTAAGTTCAGCTCTCTATGTTGAACGGTTCTCGAACCAGAGCAATTACAAGATTTCCAAATGCAGCAAAATTAATCATTTTCTTAAAATGTAAAAAATTCATAACTCAGAAACTAACAGTCCAAAAAAATTGTAACTCGGCCAATTTCATCTTTGCGATAGGTCCTACATATTTACAAAATATTGTCAAAATCTAAAACCTTGATTTTAATTTTAATTTTTTAATTGGTTGATTTGACATGGAATGTCCCTCTAGCTGTTGTCCGGCTGTCCTGACTAGCAAGGAAAAACTGTAAAGAAAATGGCTACACCCAAACTAGCATCACTCCCGCCTGACCTTCACTGCAGCACTCCCATTGGCTAACCATAACCTATATTACCTTCTAAGGCCTAAATGAAACTCATGCCACCCAAACCTCTCCTTATATGCTCATCAACCGAATCCTATTGCACCACACAAATACAAAACAACAAAATACACTGCCTTTCCCTCGTGGTTTCTCGAGTTACCAAAACAACATAAATACTCCAGCATATTTATTTAACAAGATATACGAATCAAATTACAATTCTTATTTTTCAAAACCATTAGATTAGATAATTTTTCCTATTTATAAAATGCAGCCATGACAAACAATAACAAATTTTGACACAACAAAACAGTCACATATCTCTAACCTATTCATATTAAAGTGAAACATGTCATACCTACAATGCTGCATATTCATCTATGCCAGTAAGATATAAATTTCACAATCATGGCTATCTAGATTTAATAGCAGGCATGTTACTTAGTTTTAATGTGTGGCAAACAATTCTTTGCATATCAGTGTACAAGCAACACTTTTTTTAACTTACTTTATTAGTATGGAACAACAAGTTTACACTGATTTTCAATGCAGACAAGACAAGTCTTTCTAGTAATATGTGTTAAACATCACTCTTATCGTATATTACATTTCTGAAAATCAAAAGGCCTTGATGCTTGTTCCAATGCTGCTAGCACATACAAGCAAAAATATTTTGTTTATTGGAAAAGCAAAATATAACTTGAAGGCAGTATTGAAACATTAAAGTAATTATAGTGTAATATTAATAGTTATAATGTTAATATGCCAGCATATGTGTCTGGGTTATGTGTCGGTTAATAGCAGGGTTTTGTTCAGCAATTTTGTCATTATTGAAGTTGTACAGCATTATGCTTCGGCTGTGATAAGCAGTTATACTGCCAGGAAGTAGTGTAGTTTGGTTGTGTATCTCCTTTAAATACATGTTATGGATATATCTGCAAGGTGGAGGCATTTCATATTCTCTGAAATACAGAGTGATGCACTAGAATTATTTATGTTGTGTTATATTCTTGGGTGGTAGAATAGTGCTAAATTGCAGAAACTTCCAAATAACACACTGCCAAAAGTATGTAATTATATTTTCATGTTTTGGAAATTGCCCAAAGGTCTGTGCTCTGATAATAAATAATGCAGTGTCGTGTGTGGGACAGAAGTGCAAGTTGGTATTGAAAATTATTTGAATACATCAAAAAATGTGTATAGGTTGTTCTGCGATTCTATGGACATGCTTCAGGGGGCGTGTTCTTCAGAACATTGGGTTAAAAAGCATGATAAAAGATGGGCTACGCAACTCCGTTAATGAGTTACAGGTATGAATGTGAAAAAAACACATGTAGCCTTGCAGAGTACTTTACTAAATGTAACAACAAGAATGTGTTGTGGCTCTCACTAGCTGCTCAAAATATGCACCATCCACGTGTATGCAGGTGGTGACACATTGCATCATGGAGCATTGCTAGTGCATGAGAAGTAACTGCATGTAACTGATCAGCTGCTGCAACTGGGCACATGTATCTAGTCGAGGTTCACCTTACACCTGTCTCTTCAGGTGTCAGTACATAAAGAAGTCCAACGGGGATGCTTTGTCAACTATGTATGTGTGTCTTTCATATTTCCTGTCGTCACAGCATTTGATGGGTTTCTCCACTGCATCTGTTTGTGTTCCCTGCACGTTTGTCTTGTAACTCATAATTGGAGCTGCACAGCTCATGTTTTAAATTACAGTAAACCCTCGTTTTGCCGGACTAATTGGGGGAGGTGTGGTCAGAATGTCCGGTAAATGGCGAAGTACCAAAATCTACACACGGAAATAGACAAAAAGCCGATAGATACGTAACAGTGTGATATGTGTGGAAACGCAGTGTGTTTGTTGTCAAGGTGAGGGGGAAGGTTTGCAATGACTGGCGGGGTGCGCATTTGTCCGCTCGTTGAGATAACCAAGGGTGAAGGTTAGGGGAAGAGTAGAAGGAAAAATGGGTTTGCTATCAGCTCGGTTTCATGTTACGTTGCGTGGTAACATGTGACACGTAGACTTGAGCTACTGTTTTGTATTTTACAGTAAAGGGTTTATTTCCGGCTGAACTACCTCTGTTTGCTTTCCGATGCGGTATTGTATACTGTGTCTTCTGTGAGATAATAATCTAGCTGCCGTCCTTGAGACACTTTCTGAAGGGGAAGGGACAGAAATTCTGAGCAGCAAATCTTATCTCTACTCGTCCTCGCACATGGGTGGTTGGATGAGGGGGAGGGTGTTTGCAGGGTGGCATATGTGCAGACACACAATGGCTCGTTGTGCCATTCACATCTTGGTGTTAACGACCAACTGTGTCTCAGCCTGAAGACGGTGATAGATCGTAGTTTCCAAAACGTCACATTTTTTTTGTTGATTTTAACAGGTATTGTCTCTTGTTTTTTTGTTTGTTTTACTTTTTTCACTATTTTGTCTCCTTCCATATTTTCTCATATTGTGAATCTGGTTTTCATTATGTTTGTATTTTCTGTTGTCAAATTCTTGACTGAATTCTATCTTTAGAATTCTTGCTGATAAATATATATATAATAAAAAACAGAAGGAATTCCTCTTGGATTGTTCGTTTTTTGTGCTATTTGTGCATTTTTGTACTTTGTCACTTTGTCTTTCAATGCAAGTTCGGTCAACAAAACATGAACAATGGCGTATTTCCACAAACCAATAAATTTTAATTGTAAATTCCCATTTAAACAAACATTTAAAAATGTCACATAACTCTTCAACTTGTATTTTACTTTATGATTGTTTCTTGACACCATGATCTGTCCACAACTTTGCTACCGAAATAAGAGCCTCTAACTTTTCTAGAAGTTAAATTTTTTTGCTTAATGTCAAAATTACACTCTTTCTTTTCTGTCCTGTTGCAGACACTATTTCAGTAAAAAAAAATACTCACAATCTGTAATGCACATGTACAGCAACTGCGTAAAAAATTAAAGTAGACACAACAGTCGTAATTGCCCGGACATGTCAAAACACCTATGAGCAACTAGCGTCTAACTGTGTGCATGCCTGATGTCACTCGCCAAAGCAAAATAACCAGGTTGGTCTTGCACTGTTGATCTTACAGTTCCGTAAAAAATTCAGGTAGACAATCATTCTTGCCCAGACACTGCACATATCCCAATGAGCAACTAAAATAGCTGTGCCTACCGTCTTACGCTGCTATCTGTGCGCCTGTCTCATGTCATTCACCAAAGCACAATAACCAGGTAGGTCTTGTGCTGCATGTGACAAGTAGTCCCGATAGTGGAATAATATTGTATTGTAATTTGTCAGTTAAATACGAAGTCGTCTGAATAGAGGTCCGATAAAACGAGGATTTACTGTATGTTTATAATTTCCTGTGATCTGGGGAACACACCATTAAAGTATGTTTATCGAATTACAGAACATCTTGTATATATGATCTTTTTTTTTTCTCTCAAACAATGGTTTCAAAACCAAGGGTGCTATATTAAAGCTCGGTTTCAATCGCCATTTTGGATTATTTAATTTTTTGCTTTTTGAAATTCTGAGAATAAAAATGTGAAATTGTCAGTTTTACCTCAAATTCTATTTATTTTGCACTACAATACAATCATGGCTGTTGAACTTTCAATATGTATCTAAGCCACAATCAATCATACTAATTAAGAATATATAAAAGAATTGTTGGACTGGTTGTTGCCTAAATACTCATTAAAACCTCTGCTACCAGGATTTTTAACTTCAGTGCAATGTAAATAAAATCTGTGGTATAGTCGCAAATTGCACATTTTCTTCTCAGGAGTTCATAAAGCAGAAAATAAAATAATCCTATATGCTGACTGAAACGGAGCCTTAATGGCACTACCTTCTAAACATGAAAAATTTGTTGGGTATTAATAATGTTCTTTAAGCTATAACACGAGTAAGAAGAGCAGTATTATGATCCTTTACAACTCGTAGTGTTTGGCACAAGGAAACAATTTATTCTGAATCATACTATCCTTCAGTGTCTACTTTAGCTTCGGCGATGGTTGTAGCAAATTAATAATAACTGCGTGTGGGTTTCATTTTTGTATAATTTTTTGTCATATATTTAATTGCACCAATATTTGAAGCAATTAATGCTAATAAATTACGTAAATTTTCTATTAGGTTCTTTATTTTACTTTGTAGCCAGTGATTTAGAATTTCCAATAATCCCGACTTAATCAAATACTGGCTTGTTTGGATGAGGGCGAGTTTACAGTTTTGTGAATGTGTATGAATTTGAGTATTGTTATTGAAATAAAAACAAATTAACGCAAGAACATCTATTGACAAAACTTCATATATTATTGACATCACATTTGAGCAGAAAGCAGTCTCATAGCTCACGGACGTGCAGAGGCGACTAATCCTTGTGGGCAGTGACTCTTAATGAGGTCCTTTATAAGAGGAAAAATCTAATGTACCAAAATACATTTCTGTTTTTGGATTTTTTTATGATGTAAGAAATTTCTTTCCTAAATGTTGAGATAATCCATGAAGACAAAATTAAAAAAGTAGAATTGAAAATAAATGTTACATACAAAATATAACAATGCAATTATTTGCACAAAAAAAATTATCAGAAATGTTACTGTATCACCTAGAAGACATGCTCTACTGTTCTAAGGAATTCAGTACCAGTACACTGTGATGGGGTGAGCACTTAAAAAAAAAACTATGGATGTGATTTCTGAGATTTATTCACTATTATGATACACAATAACTCACCTTGTAGATGGCCAAGACAGCAAAGCGGGCCTTGAGCTAAGTCCCTCCTGTGGGCAACACGCCAAATGAAGCACAAGGCTAATGGTGAAAAAATTACATGTAGAAAAACTAAACCCCTGGACACGAATGGCCGGTAAGGGTTGGGAAGATCTCAGGGTCGGAAACAAACAAGGAAAAACCTTAAGATGTTAAAGTTACTACTATGTACACTAATTGAATGGTTAAGACATAATGATCTACATTAGGTGTTTTAAAACATGTCTACCTATCCGCATCTAGATGACGACTGTCTGTAACGGCGGTTACAGATGCCAAGCTAACCCAAGGAGGGGAGTAGCTTTGTACAGCAAAAACACGCAACAGTTAAATAAAAGTCACAAAATACAAATTATAACTTTAATACAGGAGAGAATTATATTACATAATTTCTTTTGAAAATCGTCTTGTAGAGGGATTTGTTCCTCGATTGTGTTCATGGACAAAACCAATGATAAAATATGTACAACATAAATTATAAAAATAAGTTGTTAAGAAAAATATGCCATGAATGACACGTAAAATATTAGAAAAATATAGAGAGATATCTGAATTATTTAAATTGGGATGTACAAATATGTTAATGAAAAAAATTGCTGAAAAATGTATCATAATAAACACAAAATTATCGGTGTACACTGCATGTGTGGGTGTTTGTGTCGCATGCTCGTGTCACACAGAAATTGGATCAGCCTAGGTAAGTGCTTATCAGCTGTTTAGAGGTTTCTTCTACTTTTGACGTATTAGAGTTGTTTTGCAAAGTTTGGGTATAGTGTACAGGGTTATATAATTTTGCCTAGTGTAACATGTTTAGTGATAGGTTTTCTATGTAGTTCATGTGTAAGGGTGACAAGACACACATATACCTACAGTACGTACTTATTGCAGACAAGCAGTTAAGCTTACCTGAAATTTTTCTTTAGATGGTAATATCCAAATTTATTTTTTTTGGTTGTGTTCTGATGATCTTCTGTGGAAATACCAATTATGTGTCCAAGCCTTGAGCAGAGTGAAGAGGTATAGCGGACTTCGTGGAGAAAACTATATTCTCACAATATTGTTTTCTTTGTGTCACTGTTATTTACTGTCATCAATTTTGTTACTGAGTTGAGATTTGCAGTGTGTGTTATTTTATGTATTTATGTAGAATTATGGACATTGATGGACTTATTATCGTAAAGAGTTGCAACTATGTAGTTGGACGTTAAAAGAATTGCGTGGAAACAATTATAAGCTAAATCCAGCAATTTCCTCAGTAACCACTCTCTAAAGACTTCAAAATGGTTCCAGTATATGTTTCCACAGTTTTACCAACCAGAATGGATCAAAACAAAGAAGCTACGAGGGCGTCATACCATTATGAAGATTTCCTACATTTATGGAGGACTTGAAGAAGACATTGTCACATTCACGTGCACCAAAAGGGACGTGTATACTTTGCACATCGGATTTTGTATCTGCAGAGACCAGTTAAAAGACATAGTTAAATTAAAAATATTATATAATTGATTCATTGTGTATGCAATTTATGAGTATAGTATGACAATTTGTTGTTTTAACTTTCATATTTACTGATAAGGTGATATTGAATGTTTCATAGCATATTCATCCAATGTTGAAAGTCATTATGAAACAGAAATGGCATCTGTAACATTTTGAACTTCTGAGTATATTTTATTTTAAATTTCAGCGATTTTATTTGAAGGTTTTGTTTGTTAAAAGGACATTATGAGAAACATATGAAATAAGTTATGTTAAGTTTTGTTGATTGCTATCACATATTATTTTATATTTAAAGACTTACATTCATTACATAACATTTGAAATATGTTGCCTGATTATCTATGCTCTAAGAACAAAGCCGTTGTTATTCTAAGACAGTGTTCCAAACTTTTTTTTTTTTCACTTTTTATCTCTGTCAAATGGATATATTTTTTAGTTAAATAAATGGCTGGCTGACTGGTTTCCTAATCCTTTATTTTTCTGTGTATCAAAGTACCTTGAAAAAAAACTGTGGAATACTTTCACCAATCTGGTAAGAACAGTTTGCTAAACTTTTTTAACGTCTCCTGATGCACAAATAAGAATAAAAGCAGTCATCTTGAGATTAAGACTGCCTATTACCTACTACTAGCACTGATAAAACAAGATTGTTTATCTAGGGTTACTAAAAAAAATGTATGTTTTTATTGGCCTGTAGTAAATAATGAAATCTTTTTACTGCTTTGCAGTTACAAATAAAACACTTAATTTTGTGTCATATACAAGGTGGAATTTTATAACATTGTAGTTATACATGACTGGCTTCAGTCGTAGCAACATTAGACTCGTGAAAAGGCACCATTGAATAAGAACAATAGAGAAAATCAAGTTTAATTTGGTAGGTTTATTTTTACCAAAAAAAAAAAAAATAGGGAAGTATTCAATACTTCTCACAATACAAACTCTGATAATGATGTAGACTTTTGCAGCTTTCCAAAATTTAAATTACGTATTAGCAAACTCGTTGCCTTCGTTTGGTTTAAAAAACAACCATCTCGGAAAGAAAGAGTGTGTTTCCTTAGCCCAGTATCCATATTGCAACACCTTGTGCAGACTGTAAATAAATTTATAGAAGCAAAATGTTTAAAAGATGGTTATCAGTCGCAGGTACTACTTGAGCAAGTTAAGTTTCATTTACCATCACTTACACACCATTGTCGAACAAAACACTCGTTACCTACAGACATCTTCACTCTTCATATGATCATTATGTTGTGCTCTAACAAAAGCCTCGTGCGCCACAAGTGTGGTTCCCTCTCACACACAAGCAAAATCTTTCAGAATCCTTCTACATGCTTCCTTACCATGTTTGGAGAGCAAGATGCTGCTAGCGAGTCTCACATGGTTAATTACTAATCAAAACCCTGAATTCCAAATAAGACAAACACAGCTGCAGTAAAAACAAAATAAAATGAAGATGCGCTACCAACTAGAACCAACCCAATCCTACCAACCTTAACCTTGCAATGTAAACACCAAACAAACACCTAACTTCACAACCTAACCTACAATTTGAACCTCTTTTACTGCTACAATGTAATTGACTGAAATGCTCGCAGGTGCAGGTAATGAGACCTAAATCAAAAACAATGAACATAGCTCCCATCCCTCGATTGTCATATTAGTGATGTAAAACCACACTTAAGGTTGTGTAAATGAACATGTAAAGTGGCAATAACTCAATATATACTACAAACCGAACGTTTACCTTCTGAATTAAGTTCAGATGCACAATAGGTATGCAGGAAACTAAGTGTAACAAACATCCGATTCCATACTTAGGAAACATGGCATCACCTCCATTACTAAGCATGTATTTTTGTACCTGTATATTTGTAGCTACTCATTGTAGTGAATAAATAACCCGAATGACAGGGATCAAGATGGGTTCACGTGTCTGAACACGCTCAGACACATCGTTGCTTCAAAAGAAGCTCTTGAAGTCAGACCATTATGACACTGCCGACAGGTTGGCAACTCATTTAGCACATGTACGGTGACATTCTACAAGAACCTCTATCTATGAAAACAATTATACCGAGAGGTATACAACTCGCATGACGAGTGAGGAGGAGGAGGTACTTGCATGCAGGAACGCAGGTGGAATGTGATATAGGTGTATATGGATACCGCAAAACAAATGTTTTATTATTTACAACTCGCTATAAAGCATAGCGCCTGTTATGTTTACATGTGGCAGGTACATTTTATGTAGATTTCTAAACAGTTATAAATGATCTTACTTTAAACTTTGGAGGTATCGAAGCAACATATATTAAAATTGTCAGCCATTTATGCCAATACAGGTGCCCATACAATGTACAACTTCCGCCTACACCAAACAATTTGGTCCTTACGTACATGCACCACAGCAGTATGCAGTCTGGCAATAAATTCCGTGACTCTTTCCACAGGTTCACAGTATACAATTTTTTTAAGGAATCCCCACAAGTAAAAGTCAGAGTGATTGAGGTCCATTGACCTTGGTGGCCAAGATACAGGTCCTCCCCTGCGATTAACTGTTGTGGAAAAATGCAGTCTGATTCACAGCAATCTACTGTAATGTGATACGCTGGTTCTCCATTATGTTGGTACCACATAATGTTTTTCAGAGCTAACGGATCATCCTGTAGTTACTCCAGCAGCACCTTGCAAAGAAACACTCCACAACCTATTTTCGGTGAGTCTGTCTGGCAGACGGCCTATTAGCCAGCTTACCAGAATACTGCACTGTATGTATTGTATTACATTCCCTGTGGGGTGACGACATCCAAAATACCTCTCTCTGTATACTTGCACTGCTGTGTGACACTGGTAAAGTGTGCATAACATGTTGCAGTATTCTTGTATTTTGTATTATATACTCCTGCCTGCAACATCACTCCAGTCAACTATGGTGACTGCACTTTAACAGAGCTCAACTACATTCGCAGTCTCTCCTTGCGTTCCACTTCTCTTATGCCAGATCTCTACACCTCCCCCTTCCTAGTCCCTTCGTCTTGTGCCAATGTCTACAGTGCTACTAGTGTCTTGACAGCATGGTACTTATACGTCTCAAAGGTTGCCTATTTCTCGGCATTGTCCTAATACTTGGACTGTCGTTTAGTGTTTCTGCAGCAAGAAATAGGCTTCTGCCCTCTCCCTCCACCATAGACAGTGCTGGCTATAGTGGCTCATCGTGAATGTGAACTGTGCACTAGTATCGTCAAATGTCTACAGGAAAACGATTCAAAAGTGGTGAAAAGAGAAATATTTTAAAGAATTTAATTATCATTCTCTGTAATGCCTTACTTTGATTATAAAGAAAATAGTAGCACTTTCAGCTAAGGTGATCAGAGTATTCGTGGACAGTGTTTTAAATAGTATGGAAGGAATAGCTGTTCATGTAAAATATATTGACATTGATGAAAGGGTAAAAAATTTGCAAAAGTTTTGTTGTTTAAATGTGGTTATTTTGTGAAAACTGCTTTGCATATTAGTACTCATTTATTTTTCTTGGTTAAAACTGTCTGGCTGCTTCCATCATATCATTGTAGTTTAAATTCTACTTTGTTGGTTTGCAGTAAAACAAAGGGTAGTGTGTGGCTTGTCACAATGTTACTTTTAAGTTCAGAATGTGAGTTTCTTAGTTATATCAGCACTATGTGAAATAACTGCCGATAAATCGAGTGAATATTCAAAACATGTTGTGTCGAAGGAAGAGATAATGTTGGAAATTGACTACTATATTGTAGGCATAGCAATGGAAAATGTCATGAACACAAAAGGTAGTTTAAAAAATAAGTCTGTTAAAAACGATTCCAGATTGGGTGTTGGCCTCTTTGCTAAAGTTACTATGATTGTAAGTATGTAATCAATCTTATTATTTAGGAAAAATGTTAGTCTAGATTAAACAATTTTTGAAATATCTTTTAAATGGTTTTAAAACTGTAGTTTAGTAGCAAATGAACACTAACACGCTTATTTCATGATCCTAATAGTTCCAAATACTACTTGGAGTATATGAGTTGTCCACATCGGTGATATCCAACCGTAAAGGATTACCACTCAAAATTAAAAAGTGTACATTCCAGTGAGTAGGGAAATGTTAATTTTTGCACAACGGAATGAGAATGTTGGCTTGTTTTTGGTTAGGTTTTTTCTTTTATGTATATTAATTGCAGTAGATTGAATAATTAAGAACCGAACAGGTTTTGATTAATTAAGAAAACCGTAAAAATGTTTCATGTTGTAATAAAACATGAATGTTATTTTCACCAGTGATAAATAAACTACTTACCAACACAAGAATATACCAGGAAAATTTTTTTATCAGCTCGTAGGCTTATACAGTTCGCATCCATTAAGTTTGTTTGGATCAGTGGCGAAGGAACAGGGAGATACAGGGGAACAGTGTACCCCCACCCCCAATTTGATAGTGGATTATAAAATATGATTTGTACCCAATGCATATTAGTGCTTACACGTAAAAATTCACAAATCCATGTAAATACAATATTACATGAGGTATGAACACTCCTAATATTATATTTATACTGATTTTAACTTATACAATTAAACGTACATTAATCTAAATGATATAAAAGTTTGAGTAAAATATTCTGTGCTCTTTTTCAAGCATACTGAAACTGTTGGCTTTTTTGGTGGTCTCACCAATACTGGACACCCCTGCATTATCTGTCTGCAATATTGACCATGATCAGACAAGCTTCCTCCCCCTTCCAGGGTTCCTATAACGCTCAGCTATTGCTATCTTCGTGAAGATACTGAAATATGATTTCAAGCTCAGGGAGCGGCATGTCTATACCATTTTGTTTGGCAGCTAGGATGTTGTGTAGTGCTATGTGTTGATTAGGACGAAAGCATAGTTTTAAATGTATTTTCTTCTCGTAAATAAAGATATTTAACACATGTTAAATAGCAGCTCTAAATATTTTTTCTCCTAACACGCTGAAACAATGTTCCTTCATCAGCTGTATTGGGCTCTTGAACTGTCGAATTTTGAAAATTTTAAAAATAATTTATTATGTATTTGCATAAGTTTCATTCCTATTCAAAAGTCATCTCAATATTTCAACACGTCTATGAGACACTGAATATTATGGAGGTGGCTCCTTGCAGAATTTATAATGTTTTAATAGTTTTTATATTTGTACGATATATGGCGGCTTTGTAGACATACACTGTGACTATTTGACCTAGAGGAATGAAATAATTCACACTGAAGAACTGTTACGTCAAGATATTTAAAAAAAAACTGCAATTAATATTTTTGTAATTTTAAAAAACTGCTTAGTTTAAAATTAAAATTTGCCAATTTTCCACATTTTTTAAAATGACAAAAAGTTTCAGTGCAGGTTTTTTTATACAGGTCTTGACATAGCCCGTGACCCTTTTCTTCAGTGTAAAATAATTTGTTCTTTTATGTTTCTTTAAGTCGGTTGGTTTTTGTTTTTTGTATAATATTGTTTTATGCTAATTTGAAATTTGGCATGCCTACTAAAACTACGAAAACTGTAACATTTTCATTATTGAGAAAATAGTCACAATGTATGTCTACAATACAAACCACGTCTCATGCAAATAAAAAGTTTATTTAAACAATTAAAATTTAGCATTAACTCTCCCCTTAAATGAAACATGTCATTTTTTAATTACCTTAGAGGTAGAATTTTAAAAAGTTCTGAAACATTTTTTAGGGATATGTGTAGACTTGATTTTGAAGCAAGAATCAATTTGCTATCACAATGGGTTTAAAAGTTATCAGAGATTTATTGAAAACACGTTTTACAGCTTTTCACCACCTTAATTTTTGAATTTCGAAAAATAAAAAGATTAGGTAATGTGAATTATTGTTAGCTTAAATCTGAAGTTAAAAGCACCTTGATATCTCAACTGGTTTAAGTTCTATTAAGAATTCATTGAAAATAAATTTCACCATTTTTTACTCCCTTAATTTTCAAATTTTGGAGAAAAAAATTTTTTTTAATTCTTACAGCATAAAGGAAAGCCCCTTTTCAAAATTGCATATCTCTAGGTCTAGCGGCGGTTTGGGCTGTGTGTTGATGAGTGTATGAGTGGGACACTTAATTTTATATATGCAGAATGTTTGTGCAGTGTCACAGTAAATTACACAAAATAAGTAAAATAACATGAAAATATATATATATTTTTAATTTCATCTATTATTAGAGGTGCATGAAAATAGCAATTTGAAAAATCATTTTGTAGCATTTTTATATTATTTTTGTAGCATTTTGTAGTATTTTGAAAATAGCTTTGTAGCATTTCGTAATATATTTAATGAAAATTTAGAAAATATATGAAAAACTAATTTTCTATAAAAAAAACATACTTACAAAACTTATCAAATGTGCAAGATACAAGACAATGTTTTTATAAGAAACAAATAAAATGTTTCACTGATTAAATTTTAGCATTGAACAGGTTTCCAAGCTTTTTTCTTTCAGCACTGTTCTACTGTTTAAAAGTACAAGTTTATAATTGCTGAAAAACCTCTCAGCATCTACACTGTTTACAGGTAACCACACAGTCCTTAACGCAGCTGTGCAGAAATCTGCATTCTACGACTTCATTGCTAGCGGTATCTGTACAACATCCACTTGAAGCCCTTCCCTTATGCGGTTAACCAGCTGCTGATGAAAGTGTATATATCTTTCCAGAAAACTTGACTTGTTCCAAGATGCAAATTCTGGCAAATTCAGTCTACAAGTATTCACAGCTGTTTCATCTACCTAAAAACAAAAATTGGCTGACCTAAGTATAAATTTACCTACTAAATTATAGAATTGTGTTAACAATTAGCAGAATTTCAATAGTCCTTACATGTAAGATCTGTCTAGCTACAGCAGGGTTGAAGAAAGTTCCTGTGTTCATGTATATATTGTTAGCTTCATTTGGTTTCATGTGAGACACTAGCTTCATGTGGGCTTTGACACAGGCATTTTTTAATTTTTCTCGAGCATCTGCCTGTTTCACCACATTGTCGCACCCTGTCAGATGAGAAGCTATTTTTTCAGGAAATGAACCTTTGCCTTGTCTTTCCAACGAATGAGAAAGTCATTCCAAGTGTTCCCAAATTGTGTGGGCATGTGGATACATTGAGCCTTCAAAAATATTTATCAACTTCTTCACCTGCTGGCATACTTCAGAAATGAAAGTGATTTCTGCATTTAACAGAAGTTTAAGTTCAGGGGTTTCAAACGTGCTGCAAACTATCACAGCACTTGCATTTTTCCCCTGATATTAGTTCAGGAACTCAATAAGAGGATCAAAATACTTCTCCAGGTAAATGACGCTCTTGAACCAAGAGTTCCATCTAGTCACAACAGGCTTGGGGACTAACACAGGGGACAGTTCTGGAAACTGTGTGACAAGAAATTTACATAATTTTTTATTTTCCTACCATGCAGAAAAGTTATCTTCAAATTAACTCTCAGCTGGTTCAGTTCCCCCAACTCACACATAAATACATCTCCAAATAAATTGAGTTTATGTGCCCAGCACTGAAAATGCATCACATGCTCACCAATGGCAACTTTCAATGCTGAGAAACATGTCTCCATGTACTTTGCAGAGTCAGAAACAAGTCCCACAACATTTTCAGAAAGAATGCCATACTTTTGTATTGTGTCTAGAATGGCCTGACTGCATGTAGTTCCATTAGCTATGTCAAGGAATGAAACACTTGCTAAGGACACTTTCTGAACTGCTGTAGCACTTACAGATCTAAAAAGTATAGCAAACACATGCCTTCCTTTACTGTCTGTCGATTCGTCGGCAATAATAACAATCTTTTCATTCTCAAATTTCCTACGAATACCTTCTCACTACTCCTCACCACATTTTTCAACATACTCTCTTCACAGACGATTACTTCCTGGTAAGTCACCAGCTCCTTTGACATACTGACAATAGATACGAAAAGCTGGATGTTCTAGTTTGTGTAACGGGATGTCGGCTTGCAGACATGTCCTTACTGTATCCATTACGAATTCAGTGTTTTAGATTTTTGCCTTTTTCACACATTCCTGCAAATCGGCCTGTCTCTTACTAGATGATGCCGAATCACACTTTAAAATTTTACGTTTGGATGTATGGCCAAGCGACTTGATTTGTTTTTCAAATTATCCTTTTTATCTGATTCTAATCTAATACTGCACATACCGCACTTCAAAAGTCCCAATTCGCTCACATAAAATTTTTCATCTTTGAACTCGTTTGCACGTTGGCTCAAGCTCACTTTCTGTCTGCCCATATTACCATATTCTCTCGTGTACATACGAAAACACTAGGATGGACATCATGAAAGAAAATTTTCTACATTGCATAAAAATGTAACTACACTAGACCCCCGATTTTACAAAGGCATCTATTTTAAGAATATACTCTCGGGAGCCGTTTAAAAATCGCAAAAATGTTCCATACAAAAAAGTTAAAATTGTTGAAAAACTTAACGGCACACGTCAGAGCCATATTCAGCCTGTGAGCACTACTACTTACGTTACACAGTTTCTCTACACCTCATTTCTTTATAAATCTTACTCTTCCGTAGATAACAAGACCTTGACAGCTAGAGTTACATGCTTGTCTCACGGCCAGCAGATCAACCTCTCCTCGACATACCCTCCCAAACATCAGCATGGGAAACAACCTGCAACGCGTTCCCGGGAAATGTCAATACCCTCACCCCCAAGGCAGAAAAATTTCTTGCAGACATCCAACCTGTAACCCTCCCCTTCCTTTAGCCATTATCAGCTCACTTTCATGCGTATACCAGCGTGGTAAAGATAATCTCTATTACCGAATGTGTACGGACGTACGTTAACATGGCGTGTTTATTTTTATTTGTGTAACCAGACTATTAACATGTAATTGCTATATAAATGCATGTGTATGGTAATTTCTGCAATAATCTTCTTGAAATTAAATAGTGAATGCATATGGTCTGTCTCGATTATGCACACGTCTTTGAAGCCTATCAAATTTAGGGGTTTTTCTTAAATAAGTCATAATTTCACAAATTTTTGCAAATAACTCAAAATGTTGTATATATTTCGCATTTATCACAATTTGCGATTTTCTCGTACCTTTATGTATGATGTGCCGTTGCATCAAAAGAAAAAAATTGACATGTATGGAGGTATGTAAAAATGGTTATGGAATTTTAAAGCTTTCTTGTATATGTATAAATTCTATTGTCTAAAATATTTTATGAAATTTATGTATGAAATTTACGAGATTTAATAACATGTTGTACATTCGTTGGTTTATCAATTCTACTTACTAAGTTATTAAGTCAGCAGAAGAATGAGTATTTGCCAAAACATATCTTACAAATGTAATATAACATAAAATTTGTACTATTTGTATAAAATAACAATTATACTTTCAAAGTATGTGTAATTGAATAGCTAGAAAATATTTTGAAACTGAAATTGGTTACAACAAATCCAGTTCCTATGCAAATAAAAATATTAATTTACTGTCATTTTTATGACTTTATTATATATAGAGGGCCGTAGTTGTCACAGTGACTAGAGTACTCGCCTCACACCAAGGTAATCAGGGTTCGATTCCCGGCGAGGTTGATCCCAGATTTTCACATATGGGTATTGTGCTGTAGGAAAAGGTCTTTAAATATTTCTTCAACTGGGACAGAATAACATACTCTACTGATGTAGTCATATACCAATGCAACATTATGTCGTCACAGATATCTAATATACGCCAAAAAAAAAAAACGAATTAAAAATTGAGAAAACAACACATCCTTAAACCAAAACAAGACTTTTACTTCAGCTGATGACGGGACCAGACTTCAGCTCCCAACACGTCATGGAAGGTGCATTGTGCTGTATGATGCTGCTGGTCGGTAGGTTTTCTTGGGGATCCCCCATTTGCCCCGTCCTTTATTCCGGCGCTGCTCCATAGTCACATCATGTTGCGCAGCTCTAAAGACCTAGATGTTAAATGTGCTGACCAAAATCTCTTTTTACAGAGGAAATTGCATTCCCATGTGTAGCTAAATAGAAATTTTTCGATAACTGAAGGTTGTTTAAAACCTATTAAAGGGCTAAGAAAACACCTGTATTGAAATTAAAACAACTTTATATATTAACTTCACTGCCTTCTAAGTGTTTCTAAAGAGGACTTTATAAGGCTGTGCTTTCATCCATCGTCAAAAGTTGAAGTTTAAGGTATTGATGGACAGACTGATAACATTTTTGGAGGCTACTGGTTGGCTGTAGACTAGAGGTGAATGGCTGTGATGGCTTTTTGCATCTCTAGTTTTAGCTTTATACACATTTCAAGTAGGGATATGCCATTAGATTTTTTGTGTAATTTAGTGTTTGTGTACTATCTGTCCACAAGTCCTGGTATCTGAGATTACAGAATGCGAGGGCCCAGGAAGTGACATGTGAGGTAGACTCACCTTTAGTATAATGTTAAAGAAAGTGTTTGTACTTTGAATGATAAGTAGCAACGTTTTAAAGTAATCATATTATAACAAATATCTCATGTAACACATGTAATCTCATACTATTAAGTAATATGTGCTAAATAAGCTTTATAGGAATATGAAGTGTTCATGTATATTACCATGAAGATAATAGCCTTGTACAACATTCTCTCCTTGACGATTAAAATCACATTGTTTTACAATTTTTTTATAGTATTTTTGTGATGGACATAGTAAGCGTGAAGATTTCAATACAATTAAAATGCACTTTTTAATCGAATTTCTGGTGAATAATATTTGCCCTACTTGTATTTTTGTTTCGTAGTATTGCACAAATTCTTGATTATTACGTAAAGCTTACATCACAGACAACACCGAATGCTGTTGTAACAATTTACATACAGCAAGGATGTTGTCAATGTATTATTTTTAGTTACACATCATTTATGAATGTATTTGCTTAAATTATAGTATAATGTTCTTGTTTTTTTCTGATGAAAATTAATTTTCCTGTGTGCTAGTCTCCTGGATTGTTAACTGTGACTTTGTAAAACTTTTCGCTAAAACCATTTTCTAAAAAAAAAATCATAATTCAAGCAAGTTGAATATTTGGCATGTCTTAAGTAAGAAAATTGCTTAAACTGCATCATTTTATAACTTGAAAATCTAAATTTTCTCAGCGGAGAACTTCCAGACCCTCTACTTATTAGAGGTATTAATTGTCTTTCAAGATGTACCCCGGCAATTCCGAAACGTTCTTACGCCCCTGGTTTGGATGGTTCTATTTCAACAATACCTTGCCTAATGCATCCATGAACCTGTAATAAATGAATGGTATGGTGCGTGAACAGACAGGCGTCCTAGGAGCCTTGACTATTAGGCGTTTCTTGGTCTCATTATCGATGGATGACTCGGCTATTAGCTTCTTGGTTGATGCCTCTACTTTATTTAGAGGGTTACGACCGACTGGCGAGTAAGCAGCATCAGACAGAAGTTCTGAGATCTTGGCTTCATAGTCATAGGCGTTCATTATGACTGTTGCATTCCCTTTGTCTGCCTTCAGAATCTTCACTTCTTTGTTGCAACGTAATTCTCTCAGCGCTTGCTTTTCCTCTCTGTTGATGTTGGGTGGAGGAGGTTTGGCCTTTCTCAAAATTCTTGCTGTCTCTACTCGGATCTCATCGGCTGCTGTTGCAGGTAGATGAAGAACAGCGGATTCTACACCACAAACAAATCTTCAGTTGGAATTGTTACTGGTGCGATGGCATAGTTCATGCCCTTGGCAAGAACGGCTGTACTGGCAGCATCAAGCTGATGGTCAGAAAGGTTAATGACTACTCTGTTGCTGTCCAAGGTGGGCCGAGAAGTTTTCTTGTAAATGTTGTGGAACTTCTTTTTGTGTCCCTCGGTAGTCTTGATAGAGACTGAGAGTGCTTGAATGTGGTGGCTCTGTCCAGGATATTCCAGATGTATGGAGATAATTCGTTAGATAGGCGCAGGTGAAGGTCTAGTAGGCTCTTGGCATTGCTATCCAAGTCTCAACGTGTATGGTGAATCCTTTCTCTCAGGAGAGCAAGGCTCGCTTGGTGGTAAATGCGGTCTGCAGCTGGAGATGTGAAGTTCTGTTTGATTCTTGTGAACTTCGGGAGGACTTTGTAGTGTCTGCATCTCTTCAGAAAAGCCAAAGAACAAAGAAGCTTGGCTTTCTTCTGTCTCAGCTTGTTGAGTTTCCTTGCTAAGATGTTTGCTTCCTTCCCATGGAGGTTGGTTAAAATAGATCGCAGGCTTTCGCGGCCGTTGTCTGCATTTTCTTGGCTTGTGGGTGTGAGCCACGTCTGAGGATTTTCTTGCGACGTTTCGGCAGTCGTTGCAGCTGCCATCATCAGGTAGTCGGAGTCGGAGACCAACCAAGACAATCCTCAGACGTGGCTCACATCCACAAGCCAAGAAAATGCAGACAACGGCCGCGAAAGCCTGCGATCTATTTTAACCAACCTCCATGGGAAGGAAGCAACCATCTTAGCAAGGAAACTCGACCAGCTGAGACAGAAGAAAGCCAAGCTTCTTTGCTCTTTGGCTTTTCTGAAGAGATGCAGAGACTACAAAGTCCTCCCGAAGTTCACAAGAATCAAACCGAACTTCACATCTCCAGCTGCAGACCGCTTTTACCACCAAGCGAGCCTTGCTCTCCTGAGAGAAAGGATTCACCAGACACGTCGAGACTTGGATAGCAATGCCAAGAGCCTACTAGACCTTCACCTGTGCCTGTCTAACGAATTATCTCTATACATCTGGAATATCCTGGACAGAGCCACCACATTGCAAGCACTCTCAGTCACTATCAAGACTACAGAGGGACACAAAAAGAAGTTCCACAACATCTACAAGGAAACTTCTCGGCCCACCGTGGACAGCATCAGAGTAGTCATTAACCTTTCTGACCATCAGCTTGATGCTGGCAGTACAGCCGTTCTTGCCAAGTGCATGAACTA
>PNEQ01039442.1:0-19767 GCA_003012365.1 Medauroidea extradentata | reverse complement strand
TAAAATGCGTGGATACCAGTACAATAAAATAAATAAACATTACAACATTACCAAAGACAAACTATCCCAAATCCCTGCTTCCTAGCATTACGTTAAACTTATCGAAATATACATGAGTTATTGTTACCAACTATTAGACAAATTAAATGAACAAACAAATTTTCTTTAAATGTAACGTAGCAAACGCTATGTTACAAGACAGTCGCAGCACCATTTTTAATTACAAAATACGAACTATCGTATTAAATTTAGTTACGCTTTAACTGCCTTTGTTTAAACATAAAGATGGTATAAGAGAATTAAGAAATTAGGGAATAGGATCCGTGGACATAATCCTTCACGCATCACGAGGGCTTTAATGAACTGTAAAGTAAACTAGCTGCGTCACGTTGCTGTGTTGCATGTAAAACCTAAAAATATGCAAAAAAAAGGAACGCCAATACTGGCTGTTTTCAAGAAACGTATAACATACATACAACAGAATGAAAAAATAGTCATGTCCTAAAAGATGACACGATGCCAAAAATTAAAAGTAGAACAATGTTAAATGAAGATATTGTGATTAGCACTTAACATCTAGGGCTTTAGCGTTGGTGAGGGATAACACGATGTAAGTGTGGAGCAACGCAGGAATGTAAAGGTGAGGTATACGGGATAGCTACGAGAAATTCCGCTGACCAGCCGCATAGTCCAGCACAATTCCCACATGTGAAAATCCGGAGACCGACCGCGCCGGGAATCAAAACCGAATCGCCTAGATGGGTGACGAGTTAGATGACCACTTTGTCACCGCGGACCCAAGTAGAGCAATAACCACGTAAAATAATTTCGGAGTGAAATATACTCGTATAAAGAAAGACGACACGAACAACAAAAGAACAATGCAATGTAGCAACAAAATTATTTGTATGAAAATTAGTGACAACAATGGACGATGACAACATAAAAGGTAAGATAAACGAATGTATGTGAACAGAAATAAGGTTAATTCTACTACAGGTTAGAAAGAAACTATGTTTTCTTGTGGGAGAGTTTGGAACAGGGAAAAACCATGCTGCTAATTTCGCTGATATCGCTAAGGAACCAGAAAAAACATGAATCTGTAGTACAAATATATTAAAATAGGCTTGGAAATGACAGGAGTCATATGATTTAATTTTAAAGTGAAAAGAAACTAAATTCGCGTTTTACGTTATCAGCTTAACGTAACTTAAGATTCACGAAAGCTCTGTGAGTCAGTTTACACCTCTTATCAATAACAGTGCTCAAGCGACAGAAATTTTTCCGGTGCCAAACTTTTAACATTGATCTTTCTAACCTGTAGTAGAATTAACCTTAACACTTACGACACAACAAAGACAAATAGATGAAAAGAAGCAAGCTTCCTCCTACGACAACAGATGCGATGTTTCGGGATCTGAGTTCTGTTCACGTTTTCAGACGTGTCTACAGACTGGGGAATTCCAGAAGACTGGCAGACGTTGAAAGAACGCCTAATACAGGCGTATGTTCATTAGATTTTCTCTGTAAAGCAAGATTTCTTTTTTGCAAGCTAAATAATCAATTTATTTGCAAAGAAAAACATATTTATACCGATGCTATAAAATATCACCTACTATCAAACAAGGGTATTAAACAAGTTTGTTTTGCGACTGGACGTGAAGGAAATTAGGAAATTTATGTCAGCACCTAACAACGAGGTTCTCACCGTTAGTGAGGGATGATATGAGGTGAGTGTTACATTTCGGATCATAGACTATGTTACAAGACTCTTAAATAGTATATAAATTTTATATCAAAGTTTGACATGTTTTTTGTGTTGATATACCATGAAGGTAGAGAAAGAAAAGAGTAAAACGTTGTTGTTAAACATACGGGAATGATAATAAAAATAGAGAGTTTGTGTTGAAAATGTGTGTTTCTCTGTAAATAGTCGTTTCACAAGTCAAGTTGCAGGCCATCCAGAGATGCGACTGGTTAAATCAGGTAGATTTTCGGGCACGTTGTAACGTTAGTAGCGAACCTGACAGGATTAGCTTAGATCGTGAAGTAAATTGCGTCGAAAACAAGAACAGATATGGAAAAGCTGATAAATCCAGAGCACCAGTTCGTGCGAACTTCACGAAAACTTACAAAGCAATGATGGCCGAGACAGATACAGACAAGATAAGGTTGCAACTTGTCAAACTAGAGCGTTATGGTGCCCAGCTTAAAGAGGTCGATGATAAAATATTGGAACTTTTGTTAGATTATGAAGATGATTCATTTTATTGTACAGATTACGAAAATATACAAGAGTATTTTAATTGGTTAGATGAAGCTCACCAGAAATTAGAGAGCCTGTTGTCTAAAAAATTGTGTTGTTGATATTGCGAGCGATCGTTCTGTGAAAAAGAAACTAAAGCTTCCAAAAATATAATTGAGACAGTTCAATGGTGAAGTTAGAAATTTGTTAGGGTTTCGGAGCCAATTTACTCGTATTCACAATGATGCTGAAATAGAAAGAGAAGACAAGTTTCAGTATCTTATTCAAGCAACAGTAGAGGGTTATAGGGCCAGAGATGTTGTAAATAGCTTTCCGCCCACTGCTGAAAACTATGAAAAGGCAATCCAGTGTCTTAAAAGCAGGTTTGGAAGGAAAGAATTACTTGTAGAGTTCTACATACGTGAGTTACTAGGTCTAGTTATTCATAATGTCACTTCTCCTGAAAAACTAAGCCCTTCTGGAATCCCAACTCAGGTCACTTGAGTCTATTGGGGTTATGGGTGACAAGTATGTTACATTTCTATTCCCTTTAGTTAAATCCTCCCTCCCAGAAGACACACTCAGGGTATGGTTGAGAAATTCTGTACAGCTAACCCAGACATAAACATATAATAAGTACAACGAAAAATTATCACATTTGTTATTGTTTATTAAGAACGAAGTGGAGGGGGAACAAAAAATTTCCATAGCACATAGTGGATTCCAGACTCCTAGTTCAAGGTCTAGAAGATCAAAATTGAAGTCAAGAGAAGTGGAAAACATACCTACTGCAAGCAACCTATTTTCGGGAGAATCCTAGTACCTGGACTAGGTGCGTGTTATGCAGAAACTCACACCACAGCAAAGACAGCTTCAAGGCACAGAAAATTACATTAATGGAAAAAATGAATATTTTACTGAAGAATGGGTGCTGTTACCTATGTTTGAAGCAGGGGCACATTTCAAAAACATGCAAGAAAAATGTGAAATGTGACATATGTAATAGAAGGCACTACAGTTTGACGTGTCCAAATGCACATCGGATGACAGCTGAAAAAACAACTAAGATTGAAGTAGTAAAGGAAAACTTACCTTGTGAATCTCTTAACATTCAAAGTGACATCCAAGAAGTGGTTTTGCAGACTCTAATGATAAAAGTAATGGGAGAAAACCAAGATCGTGCTATTAGAGTTTTGATTGATTGTGGGTCTCACCGGTCATACATACTTCAAAAAACTGCTTCTGCTATTGGACTGACAAGTTATCATTCTGAAACATTAATCCATAGTTTATTTGGGGGTACAACATCGGAAAAACAGTCCCATTTTAACTATCATGTAAAGGTGAGGGGTTTGAATGGCAGGTACACCTGTGAAATACCAATACTTGACCAGTCAAAGATCTGTGGTGAAATTCCGCGTCTCAAGAAGGGACCCTGGATGAAGTAACTGAAAACCCACAATATATTTATATCTGACTGTGGATCTGAGAGGCTAGAAATTGAAATGCTTCTTGGAGCTGATACTTGTGGGTTGCTTCTGACTGGAAGAGTTGAAACATTGAAGTGTGGACCAGTAGCAGTTTAGACTCGCCTTGGTTGGGTCATTATGGGCAGCTTTTCTACTCAGGAAAGCCACATTACAGGCAATGTGCATGTGGCATCAATGTTGAGCTTAAACTCCGCAGTTAAAGAATTATGGGATTCATATATTCTTGGGATAAATGATCCAGTGGAGGATCAATCCAAGAAAGAAACAGAGGCTGCTACATTGCACCATTTCAAGGAAGCTGTCTCTGTGAACGAAGAGGGTCCGTTTGAGATTTACCTTCCTAGGAATGACAGACTTGAATAAATTTGTGATAATTTTGATACTGCAAAGAAAAGATGCGAGTAAACAACAATGAGACTGCAACATGAAAACAAGTTCGTCAAAAATCGTGTGAGAGAAATCAGAACACTCACAAAACAGAAGGACTGGCATTATGTGCCAGGAGAACAGAAACTGGCAGATATTCCCTCACGAGGCTGCTCTGCGGAATTCCTTGTAAATTTTCGTTGGTGGGAGGAGCTAAGCTGGCTAAAATTAAGACAAGAAAATTGGCCTAGGTCTGAAATCAAGAGTGACAATGTAGAAATTCAGAGTAAGAGAAGAAAATTGATTACTTCCTTAATTAGTCAATCAACCATGGAAGATGTGCAGCGGTACCTACAACATTTTTCGAAACTGTCACAGATTGTGAGACTCATTGCATGGATGCTGAGATTCTTCAGAAATGTGTCAAACCCTGGAAACAGCAGAGGAGGTAATCTTCGTGTTGAGGAGATAGAAGAGGCGGAGAGGAGACTTCCCCGTCTTGTCCAAAAAGAAGAAATGGAAGAGATTGAGAGGATAAGGATGAGATCACTCTGCACTTTTGAAAATTCCAATGGTCTTATGAGAGTGAAGTCTGAGATAGTCCAAAGAGATGATTAATTGTACAAATATCCACTTCTTTTGCCATCAAAACACAAACTTGTAGAGATACTGATTCGAGGCTATCATATTAAGAACTTACATGCTGGTGTCCAAATTATTTTGGGAAAACTTCGAGAATGGTACTTGATTTTGAGAGGTAAACATACAGTCCGTAGGGTGATATACAAGTGGGTCCGATATCGCAGATTCTAGTCAAGGAAGGTCACTACTGAACTGGCCCTCGCTATCTGAGGACAGTGTGTAGGATGCCTCGACATTTGAAGTCTGCGGAGTTGACATTACTGGCGCATTGTATTTGAAAGGATGATGGAAGGCTTGGATACTTCTGTTTTCCTATGCAACGTTTCGGGCAATACACTTGGAGCTGATACTGAGTCTGTCTATACGTGCATTCCTTTTAAGGTTTACGAAGATTTATTGCAAGATGGTGAAGACCTAGAGTGATGTACAGTGACAATGGGACCAATTTCATAGGGGCAGAGAATAAATTTGATTCATTGTATTCGTCAGAAATAGAAGAGAAATCATCTTCCCAATGGATACAGAGGAAGTTCATTCCACCCACCACTGCGTGGTGGGGTGGATGGTGTGAACGAGTAGTACAAATGGTCGAGAAATTGTTGCAGAGAACATTAGGAAGGGCATCGCTGACGTATAAGGAGGTCTCAACAATCTTATGTGAGGTAGAATCCGTAATCAATGCTAGACCCCTCACATACCCGTCTGAGGATACCAATGACTTAATGCCATTGACTCCTGCCATGTTCCTCCAAGACAATCGGGCGGTTGGTGTATCAAATATTGATCATCTCGAATGGGCATCTCTCTGCAGGCGAATAAGGTTCCTACAATGGTTGCGAGAAGATTTGAGGAAAATTTTTCGGGACGAATACCTAGTACTTCTGGTTCAGCAGAATACTGAAGCACATGACAAGAAGAAAATAAAAATCGGGGACATGGTGCTAGTCGGTACAGACGACAAAAAATATTAAAGTGGTCAATAGGAAAAATCGTGGAAGTGTGCCCAGAAAAGGATGGACATGTAAGAGTGGTGTGGGTAAAGACACCTGGGCGTGAGATCACAAGACCCATACAATGTATCTACCCATTAGAAGTGTCCTCTTCACAACACTTTTCATCAGCTGCTGAAAGAAGAAAGGTCGACAAGGCTGGAGGAGATAAACCCACAGGAGAGAGGGAGTCGAATAATCAGTGTGGTGTAAAGACAAAGAGTGGGCGCTCTGTAAGGATACCCATGAAATACAAAGACATAAGCATAGAGTGCAGGACAACACTATTGTGTCGATGTGTTGTGATTTTGAATTGTTGCTTCATGCAAGAAATTCAAAAGGTGGGAGGATGTTACATTTCGGAACATAGGCTATGTTACAAGACTATTTTTTATCAAAGTTTGTCATATTTTTTGTGTTAATATACCATGGGGGTAGAGAAAGAAAAGAGTAAAACGTTGTTGTTAAACATACGGGAATGCTAATAAAAATGGAGAGTTTGTGTTGAAAAAGTGTGTTTGTCTGAAAAGATTCGTTTTACATGTCAAGTTGTAGGCCATCCAGAGATGCGACTGGTTAAATCAGGTAGATTTTCAGGCGCGATGTTACAGTGAGTGAATGAAACAACACAGGACTTTTGAGGCAGGCAAACAGGATATGCCTGAGAAAAGTCACCGATAAACGGCATCGTCCTGCGCGATTAACACACGCAAAATTACACATCGACTCCGCAGGTGATCAAGCCCGGTTCAAATGTTGGAGGTTATCACCCTAACCACTTCACGAACCGCGGACCATTTTCGCAGATGGAATAAATTACATTGGCACGGAGGAAAAATTCACTGTGACATTGACAATGAAAAATAATGAGCTGCGTTTTCATTAGTTTTTCGCCGTAGGGTACATTCCTTATTCGGACTTTCAACCCTGTAGTTTCATCGACTATGAATTATTAAACCCAGAAGAAACTAAAAGCATGGGTTACAGCTGTATGTTATGTAATGTGACTGCATCATGCTGGAACATAAAACACATTGCCGCGTAAACATCATCTGTTTTAGCACTGGGAATGTCTTTTACAGCTGCATACGGTAAAATGTTTGCACGCAAATGTAGGCAATAAATAAAGCGGTAAGGTTTTTTTTTCTGTCATCCTGTCACCTATGTGTTGTGTTTTTCTTCTGTGTTTCTTCCAAACGAGCGAAATGGTTTATTTTTCACTTCTCGCACCTCGAAATTCAATACGCAGCAAAATAAGGTAAACAGAGCCATTTCTAATAATTTAGTTTTTACTCATAGTTATTGTCAGTGTATTTGACTGTTCTTCTTTTCAGCATTTTTCAAATGAAAACTTAATGCAGAGTAGCCTACTCTAGAATTTTCACAGTGAATTGAACCCTTTCGAAGGTACCAACAATTTTTTCCTTATACTGTTTTTGTCTTCAGTGATCTTATTTATGATAATGCCGTGTGACTTCTTAAGGCGTCAGCCTAGCTGGTGCTCAAACTGAGTGCAGCGTGTTCGCAATTACGTTTTTCCTCGGCGACTTGTAAACGTGGGTCCACAATGCTTACGTACGACCAGAAAACGAACTTATGACTACTTGTGAATACGACTTTCAAGACACCGCGCAAGCTGAAAGCATTATTTTAAGGCCTTAGAGTTGGCTAAAATCAACCTTTTCAGGCGGTTATTTCTTAAAAAGTATTAACTGGAATTGTTCAGAATTGAAGTCTTCAACTATGTAAGACTTTACTACAGTGACGGGATCAATAAAATGAAAGTATCACCGCAGTAAAAACGTTTAGGCGAGAACATTACGCACACGTTTACGACTTTAGGCGTACAGGATATATTTCAGAATACTAGCCGACCAGGGTCGTTTTTAGCGCCTTATCGATTCTCACCTCAAACACATAAACGCACACTTCAACGTGCGGCCACCTTAAGTGTGTTCACGTGGCAAAAATTCAAAATTTTATATTTGCTTGTCATAGTTTTAGTTTTATAGACGTTACTTGTGACTACATTTTCCACTTGTAAAAATTTTTTAGCTATCATAGTTTTCCCATGGCGGTACGTCAAAGTCAGAATTTGCAAGTTACAGGAACATGGGTTTAATAAAAACGAAGTAACTTACCCGAATGAAATAATTTACACTGAAATTAGATATAATAGGCACTATGCTAAACGATTTAAAAACACACAACAAAGTAATTTTGTCTTTTTTAAAAATTGCCACAAATAAGGTCATTTTCGGAATTTTATTAAAGTACAAAGGAATTCCATTCTGTGTTTTTAAATTTTTTAGCATATTGTCCATTATATCTCATTTCAGTATAAATTATTTCATACGAGTAAGTCACTTGGTTTTTGTTAAACCTATGTTCCTGTAACTTGCAAATTCTGACTTTGACATGCCGCTATGGGAAAACTACGTGAGCTAAAAATTTTCTACAAGTGGAAAATGTAGTCACAAGTAATGTCTATAAAACTAACAATAAGCCAAGCAAATATAAAATTTTGAATTTTTGCCACGGGAACGCCCTTAAGGAATGTGTAGAAATCCCATACGTCGTGTAAAATTTTAACGAATAAGGCTACACTTATTATTATTTTTTAATAACTTTAGAAAGAAAGTTTACTATGACTGAAATAGAACAAGCAAGTTCCTCTCTTAGAAACTAAAACTGTTCGCCATTCTTTTACATTTTTTTCAAGGATATGTGTAAAAAAAGATTATCTTTGAGAATTATATTATTTATAATGAAACATGGTCGAATATAATTTTGTGTCAGAGGCCAAGGAAGTGGCACGCGTTTGAGAAGACCTGGGTTCAAATTCTTGTCCGGTCCGACTACTACTAACCTTAGTTAAACCTGGTTTTCCTGGGCAAGTACTCGACTGGTATCTTACGATAGGCAACCGAAACTTTCTGTCTGCTTCTGATTATCTGATCTATTGATTCGTTTCTAACGAGGTCGGATTACACTCACCTAAAATTGTCTCAGAGTTACTAACGGACTCATTTTGCATCCAAGCATTTCAAAGAATGCCAATCCATTTTTAATGGACAGTTTTACGTATCTTGATTGAGCTGTACTGTTTAAAATCGCTGTACAAATGTGCACGCGTTTCAATATTAGCTTATCCAGTTATTCCTTGTATTACACATGTTTGCATATTGCGAACTACCATTGACTTAGCTGAATCGCGTAGAGTTATCATTTAAATACATCCGCAAACAAATACCCTTCTGTGACTACAAAAAGCTCTGGTGTAATCCGGGTAGAATTAATTTTCAATTCCAGTCGTCTGTAACTGTACCAAATGGATTTATGCATGCGTTGAAAACGTGAATTGAGGTAGTTGCATCTATACGTTGGTTAACTATCTGGCTAATATATAGTTACCGAGTATTCTATAGTTGGGTGACCAAGAAAACCACAACAGCAGCAGATTTTTTTTGTAAACGATAACGTAGGTTTCGTTATTGCTATAGACTGAAAATAATTCGTGAGTTAAATGTCCCGCGTGTTAGAATCCTCTGTCCTAAGCATTAAACTCAAGACCGGTTTATTCGTTCATTGTCTGTTGTTCCAGTGAGGAGCAGCTTGTTGACAAATAGTCGGGGCTCGAGCATGCACAGGGCAGTGAATTATAACATGCAGAACGTTGAACTAGCGAAATATTTATTTCCATAGTTATCGCTTCTTATTAGAAACCGACACAAATATTAACAGTAAAGTTTTCAAATTAAAACTTTGAAAGCGTAATAAATGAGACGAGTTTATATATATATATATTATTATATATATTATATATATAATCATATTATAACGTTTTTTCAAGGAACCTGAGAAAAATGTGTTATACGCAGGAAAATAGAAAAAGGTTATAAGCAGGAATCAATATATTTACACCAATAAATGGATAATACACAAAATTAACTTAAAATGGCATAGTTTATGTACAGTAAATAAGCCTATAATTAGATTAAATGAGACTGTAATCGCTGTGTGCCATCATAAACACGATTAATACATATTGTGTATATAATAGAGGATTTCCCACTTTACTTTTGTTGTTTCATGAGCATCATATTCAGGATCACAGTCTTTAATATCACTGTAATATACACTGTTGATACTTTCCCCAGACATAAATATGGTTTTCACATTCGTTTTTCGTCCACAGCTTAGTTATGTTACTTTCAATAAAACAATTAAGAAAAATTTTGCCCGCGTTGTGGTTATTATCTGAGTAATCAAGTGATGTTACATGCAGGAAATGAAAATACCAGTGATGTTATAAGCAGGAAATTAAAGCATAATGCTTTATGGGAAAATGATGGGACTAAAGAATAATGATGTTATATACAGGAAAATTATATATCCAGAAATGTTATAACAGGGTTCTACTGTATAGCTGTATATATGTATACATATCTAACGTCATAACAGGGTTCAATTGTATTATACATATGTATACATATAGCATATATAATTAAATTGGTATTGAAAACTAAATTTTTGATGTGGTGTTAAGACCATATTCTCTTGTTTCTAATTTTTTGAGCGATATTAATTTTTTACGCCTAAACGAGAGCAGATGTAAAAAATCTGTCCGGCCGTTTTGTTTAAATTTGTCTTCTCCATATTGGCTGATTTTTTTAAGGCAGTAAACAACTTGGTTTTAACTTATTACGGAATTAGCGAAATTCCGAAATTCTAGTTAATTGACTTTTTAGTCGAAATCGTGTGATTAACTTCGTGCGAAAAAATTAGCTATCACGAAAAAAAAAAAAACTATTTTAAACGAAACTGCCAGACAGAATTTTTATATCTGTTCTCGTTTAAGTTAAAAAAAAATGTTTTCATATCAAAAACAGTAAAAACTAAAGCGAAAGTCCTTAAATAAGTGATTTTGTTTTTCCTGACAGTTCGTGATTTAGTCATAAAATAGGAGTACATATTTCCCATACATAAATCGTGAACACCGCCAGTGCGAGACCGTCTTATGATAACTTCACCAAAGTCGATCATACTTGTATGTGTGTATAAGGTTGGTGGTGTCAATTTTTGTGGACAGTTACTGGCCAGTATTTTTTTTTTTCATGTCGTAATCACATAGGCGCGACAGAAGCGAAACTGAAAATTCTTGTTTTGTGAATACTAGTTTCGATTCTGCGCAAGAAGTACGTAAGAAGGAACATGTAAATAGTTCGTTGCCACTACATACCAACATTTAGTACGACAGGCACAGACGTTTACAGAACTTCAGTTTTTTATGTTTTGTCTATTTCAAATATATTTTAAATATCCACTGGCATTCCGAAATGTGAAAATAAAGTCAAAATTACACGTTTGCTAAAAAAAAAAAAAAAAAAATTAAGATTTGCGTATAATGACAGTAAAGATATCTCTTAAAAATAAGGATACTCAATTTGCTACCAAATCACCAGTTCCACCAACATTTGCGTGCAGAATTAAAATTACGACTCGAATAGAACCGTTAACATTTCTTTTCGGAATTCGCGTTTCGTCTGCTGTTTTCGTCGAGCTGACGTGACAGAAACCCCGGTAGACTGCGGTGGATGTGCTTTGTTGCGGTGGTGGCTTCAACCGCGCCATTGTGATTCCGGCATCAGGAGCCGAGAGTCTACTAGGCGACACCTGGGAATGAGTGGTGTGCCGCAGAGGGAAGGGGACAGAGGTGGGCGGGCGGGATACTTTGGACTGCCGTCAAAGGCGCCGGGGACCGCTACGACGTCTTGAACGCCGGCCAGCGGGCGTCGTGGCCACCCGACATCCACCGAGCGGGACGCCGGCCACATTTAGCGCCGCGCGTCACCCTGCAGTAGCCGCCACGATATACTTGTTTACCCGGTCACCGCGTGCAAGCCGCGCCGTTAGCCATCACTTGAACTGTAGCGACAATACCACCATAATAGCTTTAAAAAAGAAAAAAGGCATCATTATACATCTGCATGAAATAATGTTCGTTCTGTAGACGTCATTTGGTTAGTAGCATATTTTACTCTTACAAAAATTTTGGCTCAGCCGGTACTTGTATGATGGCATTTCACAGTGACAATTTGTATGTTTCTTCTTCATAAACGCCTAAAAAAATTAACATAATAAAACGAAATAATTTACACTGAAACTATGTCAAGAACTACGGCGTGAAGCATATAAAACCCATTGCAATTCGCGGTGTATTAAAAAATTATTATAAAATTTAACAAAAATTCTAGTATTCTGAATATGTTTCAAAATAAAATTTTTGCAATAGTTACTTAAGAGTGCGTGGTAGATAAATAAACGCTGAAAACATCAATTTATTTCTACGCTTTTTTCGTAACCATAATGGATAAAATACTCAATGACAATCCTAGATAACGGTATTTGCCAACTTTATGAGTAAATATTTATCCAAAATTACTAATTCGTTACGCGTGATCTCTTGCGTCGCAGTTAAATTCCCGTGGTTCCGGCGTCTGAGATTGTGCTTCAGAAATTCGTAACATTGAAAACAATTTTATTTAAAACGTTGACTAAAACTATTGTCCAGGATTGCTACTGTTTAATATTCGCAAATTGGCTTCAAGAAACATACAGTTATAGATTAATGCTTTTAGCGTTGAATTAAGTACCATGCCATCTTAAATACTCAAACTAAAAATGTTATCTTATGGTGTACTTTGTTTTTTTGACGGGTCTGAAGCTCCAGTTCGAAGAGGTTGAAGGTTTTGACAAGAGGGATGGGGCGGGGGGGGAGGGGGGGGGAAGTCGACTGAAATATAAATGTTGTTACTCATTGGCAGACGCACTCTGAAGGCGTATTCCTCATTCCTCACGAAATACTAAGATGAAAACCCTCCCACATACACACACAACTAAGCACACCACGAGAATCCTGGACTAAATTGGAGCCGAAAACGTTAGTGGCAGAAGGTTGTACAATGACATTTTATGCGTACAATGTACCAATTGCGCTGTAGTTAGGCCCCTCCTTCGCTGCACATATATCTTATTTATCTTACTATCACTGTTCGCTGCGATTCAGTATAGCTCAAAAACATAACCAGTAACCAGCTCCTTAGCAGATAAAGTAATGTGTAAACTGGAGCTTATTTAAAAAAATGTATTCATAGAATGATAAAATACACGTTATGGCCACGTTCAGAGTACCATCTTCTGTCTTACATAAATAGGTAGTTATTATCCCTCCGTATCTTGTTTGCACGCTTTTATTGTATTAGTGGGGATGTCGGAAAACCACGTGTAACCACCAAAGGTTAGTAATTCCATATTTTCCTAAAAGCAAAAACAATGACTAACTGTATAACCACCAAAGAGCCAACACGCCTGCTCGTATGATCACAAGTTTACTAAGTTACAACGTAGAAAATTGACATTAATATTGGCTGGAAAATTGCTCGAGTTTCATGACCTACAGAAGTTTGTCTATTGACCGCTATAATAATAATATTATTGAATCCTTGACCTTAATGGTGTCCAAGTGCGATAGTAATAATTTTATATTTATATGAAATAGTGTCTGTTTAGTAGACGACATGTGCAGATTCCTCTTGCAAAACAATTTTAGCTAGCGTAGTTATCTCATAACAGTTAGTCAAAGTCAAAACTTGCATGTTCTGCTGCCATGCAAATAGTGAAAACCAATTTACTTACGTACGTGAAATAATTCACCGTAAAATAACATACTATGGGCTACGTAATAAAACATTTGAGAAAAATACCGCGAACTGGTTTTGTATTTTAAAAAAGTGCTGAATTTGCAAATTTTATGTAGTTTTTCGATTTGTTTTATTCAAAATATTACGTTATAGGTTTTTTAAATGTTCTATTTTATAGCTCATGGCATGTAAGTTCTCAGAGAATTATTTTGTTTAAGTAAGTCAGTTGGTTTTCACTATTTTCATGGCAGCGTAACAAGCAAATTTTCACTTTAACACCCCGCTATGAGAAAACTATGGAAGTTAGAATTGTTCCGTAAGTGTAAAATTTATTCACGAATATCTCTACAAAATTATCAATATTTCATAAAGACATAAAATTATGATTTTATCGCACTTGAACACCTTTAAGGTGGTCGCCTGCCCAGGTCGCCGAGAGGTGTACAGATCTTCAGACGGCACAATTTCATTCAAACTACCCAACGCACCTGAGTGACGTCTGCGTAGGAGTATCATGCGAAGAACGTACACGTGTGTATACCCATTTCACTTTCTCCTTTATCTCTAGAGCCGTTTTATTTGCTGCCAATATTTTGCCGAAACTGCCGTCAATGCGATCCTTTTTAGATACGGAATATTTGTGCAGAAATTTAAAATGTTATAGGTGTCCCCACAGAATATCTGAGGAGCAATTTTTCAAAACTGAATATCTAAAAAAAAAAAAAAAGAAAAAAAAATTGTTTATGACCAAATCTGTATAACCAAATCTACTAAATAGGATGGTTGAATGGGTTTTGATCTAAAGTGAATATTTACCATTAGGAAGGCTACTGTAAAATGTATTTGGTAACAAAACTGAATAAATCCACATTTTCTCATTAAAAGTCAATATAAATCTCGGTTATAATATACATTGCAGTGTTCGTTGTTTTCAAAACTGAATAGATCAGTACATTTTTGTATTTGAATGTCTCACTCTCCATATATATTACTGTCATTCTGTCGCAAGAGATAGCAGCATTGTAACCTATAGATACATAGTTGGCAACCTTCAAACATTTGCTGTCCTGCTGGTCTACTCATATATCCAAAACCCTTTTATTTTTAAAAGTGTATGAAGTCCATTCTTTGGCAAAACTCAATGTGCCATATCTAAAGCAGTGCATTTTTAATACCTCGTTTTTGCTCTGACTGGGTATCGTACTTTTTTTTTAGGATACTTGTTTTTCCTCTCTCCTGTAAAGTTACATTTTGTGGAGATATTTAGTTTTGAAAAAATGCTCCTCATCTCAAAGAAGCGAGTTGTCAGCGAGAAGACGTCTGGTCAATGTTTATTTAGTGGCACTGTCGTGAATCGAATAAGGAACAAAAATCTTAAAGAACATTCTAATTATTTCTTAGTTTGGAAACTTCTTAAGCAGCAGCATTTTGCACCCTAAAATCCAAATTTTTAAAGGGGAGAACCCCCTAACCCTGCTTCACGTGCATTGGTTTTTGCGGCTTAAGTGTACACTTTTGAAGTGGCATTATCGTAAATCTGACTTATTATTTTTTTTTTGTAAAATGATAATATTCCTCAAAGTAACGTCTAATGAACTAACATTATTTTACACAAATAATAACTCCGATATTTCCCCACTTGAACACCTTTAACTCATAACTGAGTATGTTCCCAACCAGTCTATCTTGATTGCTACTGTTCACCAGCTTCCTTACTATAAACAAGTCGTCGTCACTGAAAAGCACGTCTCACACGCCTGGTTGCGACGGTGAAAGAAGATGTAAGTGTCTAGACCATTTGTTCCCCTCGTCTGGGGAAGACATTGTTATATGGCACACTGCTTCCTGCGACCTCATTTTTTTCATGAACTTGTACAAGACAGCGACTAGAGCGATTCTTGCATGTACAACCAGTGACGTATTGTCTTTAACGCGAGAGACAATTAGTGACATGAGAATTTTTCCTTTGCTTGTAACGATTTAAACTAGAGATGTCAGTGCGTAAAAAATTATGTTGTTCGAACGTCAAAAGATAAACTTAGCACTTCCACAAACTCAAGTATTATTTAACACGTTTTTGAACGTTTGTAAATTGGTTTCAGCCAAAACGTAGCTATACTCGTTTTCGCTGTACAGAAGTTGCCGATATATTGTCACCAATAATAAAGTATGTCTTATACGGTAATTTACACTATCAATATTCGTTACATAGGCTATATGTTAACAGAAGAACATATACTTAACATATTTCTTGTAATTTGTGCTGTTTATTCATTTATTTGTATTTTTTCATAAATTTATCCCTGAAATCATTATTTAATCAAATTGAGCCTTGTGTATTACCTACATGCTACGTACTGAAATGTTAAAATGTGTACAATAATTAAATAATGAATAAAGTGTTTAATCAAATCACTCTGCATTTATTTGGTATATTTCAGAGAAGAATGATAGAAAATTTTCACTCTGTTGAATTTGAAGCCACTTATCGAGTCGTCATGCGACAAACTTGAAGTTTGCAATTTTAAAAATAACTCGCTTTTAAGTGAAGTTCCTTAAATCAGCAAATCAAATTATGAAATTAAATTTGTAGGAATGATAAACTCTTTACTTGCGGCAAGTTAGAACGCAGTAACAAAAGAAATAAAAATGATAACTCGGAAATAACACATTTGCAGCGATGATTGTTGAGTTGTTTCAGTTCAGGTATACAAATTCTCAGAACTAAACACATCTGATACATGCACTCTAGACCAACCACCATGAAATATTTACTGGATACTGAAATTTGTGTGACCACTCCATAATAAGCGTCACAATTGCAGACCATTAATTGTGTCTGTGGTTGTAGCTTCAGCTAACAAGACAATTCAGAACCTACAGTCCACTACTGAAATTTTGTTTACAAAAAATGCAAAAATTTTATTATAGTTGTGAGTACCAATATCGGCACTTTTAGTGGCTGGTGATAATTTTTGGTTGAGGTATTAGTTGTAGTCTGAGTACATACTTCAGAAGACAGTTCACTTGTCATAGAAAACATTTGTGGCTTTGTGACCAATTCTAATCAAACAAGTGATATTTGTATCACTTATATTTAAATTAAGACTTCAAGATTACTATGCGATGAGCGGGTTGAAATTATATAATAATATCATAGTATAAGCTAACTGGAACTAATATCCGTGCAGTAAAACTGAAAACAAATCTTTGTAAATTTACGTAGCATATTAAAAATGTAACCATCCACTCGTATATACTTACTTGACTTTTGCCAATAATTATGCAGTTGACTAGCACCTTAGTCGGTTAACGCGCGCTATGCTATGGTATAAGCGCTGGTCATGCCAACAGAACTTCGCTATGACGGTAAATTTAAATTACTTCATTAAATATTTTTGTTTACATGCATATTGCCAGTAGTTATTTATTTGCATGATTTCGCCCTTGCTAATTACGGGACATAATATATCATTACATGTCAGGAGTATCTTCCTTAATATTTAACGGGTTATTTTCCCTTGCACCATACTGTACTCTCCTTTTGCTGTGAAGTAGTATAGAAATTGGGCAGCCGGAACACATTATGCAGGGTGTGGAGTAGTCGAGAGACCGCCATGTTGGATCAATCCGCAATATTGAATCAAAATTTCATTTTTTCCATCAAAATTTCACTTTTTCCCTTAAAATTCTGCGTTCTGGCTTAAAAAAAAAAACATAACAATTTTCTGGATTTCTCGCTGCCTAGAAGTATTAACTTTTCTGTCCTACGAATTCTCAAAGCAAGCAATTGAATATTTTTATATGATTCAAAAATCCTCAAAGCGGGCAATTGAATTATTTATATATGATTCAGAACAATCTACATTATGGCTTTAATTTGTGGACTCGCAACCCATATTGTGGTTAACATTAAGTTTAATTATGAATAAATTTCAATTGTTTTGTGGGATTATAATGACGAAGTTGACACAGTAGAATTACAGCCTGAAAGGCTCGTCATGTCGAATATCGTCACGTCTGCCATTTTTATTTTATTGTCACGTCGTCTATCTTGTCGTGAGGTGTCCATCTTGTATTCGGCTGTCACATGTCAACTGGGAATTTTTTTTCCCATCTTGTCATTTGCGATGTTTGTTTACATCGGTGGTTGGTATCGCTCGAGACTAGTTTTCAGTGTTGTAGACTCGAATAATTTTGCCGCTTCGCTTACCTACGGATGTATGCAGTTATAAGTTTATATTCTGCTAAAGATGATAGTGTTTAATTTTTTTTTTTTAGTTGGGGGGGGGGGGATAGCCATCAACTCAAATTTATTAGTTAATGTGATCCTTTTAAGATATCTTAATCTTGGCGCGGACTCATACACAAATCGTTGACGTGTAAAATACGCCATTATCTTTATTTCTACGCCATAAAATGGTAACGTTGCCACTGAAAGAATGCATGCGATTAAAATGTACGTTGATTATAGGATGAGGGCGAGGAGCGATGCGAACGCCGTGCCCCCCTTATCACTTCTCCTCCTCTACGTTTTGAGCTCACATAAAAGTCTACCCAGGCGGGCATGTTGTTTTATTTTTGTAAATAGCTGCATTTATGGAGGAGGGATTGAAACGCCAAAGCATCCTTCCCTTGCATAATTTCTCCGAGGTTAGTTCCACAACCAGTTAGGAAGCACAATATTATCAGTTTGGCAAATGTCAACATCTGCCTTTAGTGACGCTGGTGTCATTTAGGAAGCTAACTCAGGTGTCATTTCCGGTTTAGAGAGCTTTGAGTCTCTTGGAAGCGAATGTTTCATTACGAATGAAGTTAGAAAGCTGAATTTTTTTTTCTGTAGTAAAAATGTAAACCATCTAATTTTTTCTTTAATCTAACCTACCTGACATTAATTCTACTACCATATCTTATTTTATTAGACGCTTTACCGATTACGCTGCAACTAGCAGCGAAAATGACTTCATGCTGTCGCCTAAGTAGAGAACTTCGGGTGAAAAACGAAAATTGCGGTGGGATGAAATTTGTTCCATAAGCGTCCCTTGCCGAATTCGTTCATAAGAAATTACTGATGTCTTTCCTAACATGTAGTAGAATTAATCTTATAGGCGGTTCGGAATAAAGTGAGCACTCGAAAAAGCCCTGCCAAAGTTCTATTTTCAGCCAATTTGTATCTTTCCGCGCGTAACGGCTAACGACGGGACGTGTCTAACAAGTCTGGACACGTCACTTTATGTTTGCGCGTGTAAGATAAACTGTGCAGACGGCCACATTCGATACAGTTTAATAAAATAAAGATTTTTATTTATATATAAATACAATTTTGTCGATTTCGTTTGATTTTGCTTAAGTATTGTTGAATTTAAATAGGAAACGCAGGGAACTATATTGCCTAATTTCGCTGCCAATCATACAAGTAGTAAGGCAACTATAGTTAATGTAGAATTATATGCAGTAGCGGCTAGTGATATTTTACAAAGGTTAAATATTTAGTGCTAACTTCATCCCGAATGGCCAATATATATGTCATAACCACATCAACAAGCGAATAACGTTATTTTACTATAGCTCCTAACGGTAATGGAATTTCTGATGAACGAATCTGGACGTGGACGATTTCCGCGCTAGTTGCGTTGGATTCCGTAAGGAACCGAATAACAACGGGATAAAGTATTATCACTAATGTTGTCTAGGCTACATAAAGAGAAAAGTCACGTGATTTTACTTTTTTAAACCGTCATATCAACTTTCTAATTTCATTCACAATAAATTAAATATCTTAAAGAATTGTGGAAGCTCTCCAAATCGCAAATGAAGGCAGGGGAAGAAGCACCCTTACCAGCACACTCAGCAGCGTTGGCAGGTTCCAAACATATAGTATTATTGACCTTGCCCGGGATTTCCGGCAGTGTTAGCAGGTTCCAAACATGTAGTAGAATTAATATTATCTGGGATCACCGGCAGCGTCAGCAGGTTTTAAACATGTAGTAGAATTAATATAATTTGGTATTACCGGCAGCATCAGCAGGTTCCAAACATGTAGTAGAATTTACCTTGCCCGGGATTTCCGGCAGTGTTAGCAGGTTCCAAACGTGTAGTAGAATTAATATTATCTGGGATCACCGGCAGCCTCAGCAGGTTCCAAACATGTAGTAGAATTGACCTTGACCGGGATTTCCGGTAGTGTTAGCAGGTTCCAAACATGTAGTAGAATTAATATTATCTGGGATCACCGGCAGCCTCAGCAGGTTCCAAACATGTAGTAGAATTTACCTTGCCCGGGATTTCCGGTAGTGTTAGCAGGTTCCAAACGTGTAGTAGAATTAATATTA